>CAOJBJ015349468.1:0-10408 GCA_948291685.1 Euphorbia celastroides | reverse complement strand
TGCTCCAAATAAGCTCCAGATCCGTATGTTTTAGCCAAATCCTCATAAATACCTGAAATGAGAGAAAAGGAAGTAATAGCGTTCAAAAACAATGAAAATAGGTCACGGTGAGAAGGAAAAAGCATACCAAGAGATGCCAATTTAACACCTCATCAGTGCCATGTGTCACATTGTAATTTGCTTGACTTTTCAAAAAAACTAAAATTTTTTAATTTTGTCTCTCCATTCAAAATGTGACACGTGGTATTAAGGGGTTGAAGTGAATGTTTTTGCCAACTTCAGGGGGCTCATGTGCACATTTTTACCAACTTCAGGGGGCTTGCTTTGACTCTTGCAAGTTCAGGGAAGCATTTCAAAAAAAGTGTCAACTTCAAGAGGCTAAATATGCATTTGGCCTCAAATAAAAATTCTTTTTAGGGAAATTGTGGCAAATGCCCCTTAATGGAATTAACATTTAATGTCTACCCCTTTTCAAAATTAAAATTCA
The DNA here is from genome assembly GCA_948291685.1 of Euphorbia celastroides. Classification (NCBI taxonomy): domain Eukaryota; kingdom Viridiplantae; phylum Streptophyta; class Magnoliopsida; order Malpighiales; family Euphorbiaceae; genus Euphorbia; species Euphorbia celastroides. The sequence continues at coordinate 9,921 of CAOJBJ015349468.1, read as the reverse complement.
TCAAATACCCCCATAATAAATATCCCACATTTAATATAATTAAGAGGAAGTTATTTTGCAAATCGTGTTCCAAAAAGAGCGAATGTGGCGTCTCCATCTCCATATCAATTCCATCAATTCTTTTTTTCAGTCTTCATCTCCAATTCTTCTCCAATTTATGTAACACGATTGAAACCACCATTAAAGACATAGTAGAAGTGGCAAGAAATTGTTCCGTTGACACAATAAAAGGATTTTGAAAGGAATTTGAAGGAGTAACGAATGAGAAGAAGCGTGAATTTTATAAAATATACCGAATTTGATGTAAAATATATCAAACTTGATGAAAATATGCCGAATTCGATGTAAAATATACCGAACTTGATGAAAATATACCGAGTTCGATGTAAAATATACCGAATTTGATGTAAAATATACCTTATATTTTTTAAAAATACACCTTCTCGATAAACAAATATTCCTTATACTATTTCAACATATACCTTTTAGATACTGAAAATATAATATACCTTATATTTTCTCAAAATATACCTTTGTTGCTTTCAAACCGGTCAAGGCAATGAATGAGTTAGAGAAGGAAGGTTCTAGAGAGTGGAGAAGAAGAAGAAACCAATGGATAGAATAGGAGATTAAAGACCACAATCAGAAAAGTCGATGGCAATCAGAATAACAGATGGCAACCAGAAAGTAGACGACAAAGAACGACGATCTGGGGAAAGGATTTTATTAGGGTTTACATTGGAGAAATGATGGGTATCACGACAAAAGGGAAAAAAGGGTTACATGGGTGATTTAGTGGAGACGCGAATTAGAGAAACAACATAGCAGTTATGAGTATTTTATTTAGGGTATTTACTAAATATCAATCATAATTAATGAATTTAAAAGTCAATTTGGGGTATATTATCAATATGAAACTCCAATTATTAAAACTAAATGCTATATGGGGTACAACCCTTAACACAATAATTACATAATTGAACCCCTAATAATTATATTTACATATAATACTCTATCACCCCCGCAAGTTGGGTAGGGTTGTCAAACACTGCCAACTTGTCTCGTAATAGTTGAAAACGACCACGGGATAACGGTTTGGTAAGAATATCGGCAATCTGGTCATCAGTAGAAATGTATCGAACCACCAAGGCTTTAGATGCCACACGTTCTCACACAAAATGAAAATCGAGCTCCAAGTGCTTTGTCTGAGAATGAAAAATAGGATTGGTTGTCAAATAGGTGGCACTCAAGTTATCACACCACAGAACTAGCGGTTGGCGAAGGGGGAACCCAATCTCGGTAAGAAGCATGCCAATCCAAGCAAGTTCCGATGTCGTGGTTGCAAGAGCCCGGTATTCGACCTCAGTCGAAGACCGTGACACAGTTTTTTGCTTTTTGGAAGACCACGAGATCAGATTTTTGCCATGAAAAATGCCAAACCCCGATGTTGACCGACGATCATCAATGTTGCCAGCCCAATCAGAGTCCGAAAACCCATGAAGAGATACATGTGGTTGTCGTCAATAGCAGAGTCCACGGGAAGAGGTGCCACAGAGATATCTTAAAATCCGTTTAAGCGCTTGCCAGTGAAGATCAGTTGGGGAGTTCATTTACTAGGAGACCTTGTGAACCGAATAAGCAATATATGGTCGAGTTATTATAAGATATTATAATCCTCCGACAAGACTTCGATAGAGAGTAATGTCAGAGAAGGAAGATGCACCAGATCAGGACAACTTGGAACCGGCGACAGCTGGAGTAGACACGGGTTTGGCATCTGCCAATCCCGCTCGTGTTAGAAGGTTCTGGATATACCGACGTTGGGTGACCCAAAGAGTGCTACCTTAGCGAGAAAATTCTAAGCCGAGAAAACTAGAAATGGGCCCGAGGTTTTTAATTGCAAACTTGGATTGCAAGTACTCAATCAAAAGAGACACCTGCGCATTATCATTCCCAAGAACCAGCAGATCATCTACATTAATTAGACAAAAAAAAGATGCGGTCCGCGCCGAAGATAGTATAGCGAGACATCAGCCCGAGACGAGGAAAATCCAAAATCCATCAATGAATGGGTAAGTTTATGATGCCACATCCGTGGAGACTGTTTGAGACCATATAATGACTTGTTAAGGCAACAAACATAGTCGGGGCAGCTAGAGTCAACAAAGTCGACCGGTTGAGTCATAAAAAGTGGGGTATCCAAGTCTCCATGCAAGAAGGCATTCAAAACATCCAAATGAGAAATAGACCAAGAATAACTCACCGCCAAGGATAGCAACAACCAAATTTTTGTGGGTTTAATGACCGGACTGAAAGTGTCGTTGAAGTCCATCCCTGGGCATTGATGGAAACCCTTAGCAACCAAGCGTTCTTTATAACGATCCAAAGAGCCATCCGGTTTCATCTTAGTTTTGAATACCCATTTGCAGCCAATGACATTAGTACCTCTATTACGCGGGACCAACTCCCAAGTCCCATTATGAATCAGAGCATTAAATTCATCAACCATGGCCTGTCGCCAGTGAGGATGCTTTGACGCCTATGAGTAAGAGGTAGGATCAGTTGTCACAATTATTGCTTGAAGTGCCCGAGGACCAAGCTTTCGGAGAAGGGCTCGAGTTACACGCTGGGACGGGATAGGTGGTGCTGCAGGGGAAGTAATCAGTGGAACTGGAACATCTTTGGAAAGATCTACTGTAACTAAAAGGCCAGGGGATGGGGTATGAGGTGAGTGACGCTGAGGCTGAGGTGTAGGAAATGGGGTCAATTGGTTGAGGCTTTTGGGTTGCGGTCTGGCGGGTCTGGTCGGAAGTGGGGAGGCAAGTATGGTCGTTACCGATGCAGCAGGTGTGGTGAGAGGATTAATTGGAGGTGGCGGGTTAGGTGGAGCCAATGGATGTGTAGGTGTATGTGTGGACGGCGACGATGGTGATACAGTTGGCTGAAAAGGTAGTGGAGTAGTGGTAATGGTTGGAAAGTCAGAATGTGGATCGATCGAGGAATAAGGGACAGTGGAGTGAATTATATCCGAGTAGGGAAAGACCTGCTCATCAAAAACAACATCTCGTGAGATAAACAATTTATTGGAAATAAGATCAAAACATCTATAACCCTTATGAACACGACTGTAACCTAAAAAGACACAACGTCTTGAACGATACTATAGTTTATGGACGTAACCACGGGAAACATAGACAACCAAAGACACACAAGGAAGAGTAAGCAGGAATAACATTAAATAAACGAGAAAAAGGGGTTGAAGACGGAAGAGATGAACAAGGCATACGATTAATAAGAAAAATAGCGGTGTCAAACGCATAAGACCAAAAAGATGATGGAAGTTGAGCTCGACGTAGTAAAGTTAACCCGGTTTCCACAATGTGACGGTATTTACATTTGACATTTCCATTTTGTTTCGGGGTATATGGACACAACATGCGAAATTGGATTCCTTGAGCTAACAAATAACGATGAATGGGTTTGAATTTCGTTCCCCCATCAGATTGAAACATTTTAATAGGTCGACCAAATGATTTTTCCACCATCAAACGAAACTGAATAAAAATTGAAAGAACCTCAGCTTTATTTTGTAGAAAGTAGATCCAACAATATTTACTAAAATGATCATAAAAGAGTAAATAATACGAATATCCATCATGTGACACAACAGGAGGCGGACCCCATAAGTCCGAACAAATAAGATCCAAATGTCCTGACACTACAGACTCAAACAACGAAAAAGGAAGACGATGACTCTTGCTAACTGAACAATCCAAACAAAATTGATTACTAGAAGACTGACTACTAAAAGGTAAATTGTTCTGCTTCAGAATGGGGCTAACGACTGAGGAGAAAGGATTACAGAGATGCTCATGACATGTTGTGAGAGAGGTGAGGTGTGCTAGAATAGGAGAAGATGGTGTCAACAGTGTATAAAGTCCATCCTTATTTTGCCTGTGAAGGATCACCTGCTTGGAAATAAGGTCCTTCACAACAAAAAATGTATCAAAAAACTCAACAAAAACTTTATTATACTTCGTTAGTGCACTAACAGAAACAAGGTTAACATTTGAACTAGGAACATGCAAAACAGGTTTGAGTTGTACGGAGGTACCCAGAATATACGACGAACCAAAGTTAGAAATAGACAAACGAGAACCATTCGTGCCTCTAACGAGCGGCAGAAATCCCGATATGGACTGTTAGGTCCATTTAAGCCGTCAAGAATAGCATCTACTAGGTCTTCTTCGGAGACTATGTACTGAAGAGAAATAAGCTTATCTAAGATCAGTTTTGCTCGTTGCATATAACTTGAAATTGACTCGTTACCTTTCTTCAGAGAATGCAATTGCTATTTCAAATCACGGATTTGAGCATGTGAACCAGTTGCATAAGTAGACTCGAGTTTAACCGAAGCTTCCCTAGTTGTCTTTACACCAACCACTTGAGGCAATATCGATGGAGAGATAGTGTTCAGGAGCCAACTCAACATTTGTTGGTCTTGGTGTCTCCAACTTTGATAATCGGGATTTATTGTGCCATTAGGTAATACTTCAACAGGAATCGGAGCCGTGCCATCAACGAATTTCAATAGCTCGCATCCAGTAAGCATGGGCGTTATCAACGTTCTTCAGAGAACAAAATTGGTTGAATCCAATTTTAATGGGAGCTGATGAGTAATCGACAGGGTGCTAGACATCACCGGGGTGGTGGTGCTTGACATGGCGGCACTCGACGAAACGGTGAGCGTGGCGGAGGAGCTGTTTACGGCAGTCCCGGTGTTGGCCATGTTAATGGCGGCAAGAGACCACTGGGTGCTCTGATACCATGAAACACTTTAGGGTTTTGAGAAAACTCCCACACACACGAGAGTATGATTTTCATATATTTATAGGAGACAAGTACAACCCTTAACACAATAATTACATAATTGCACCCCTAATAATTATATTTACATATAATACTCTATCACGGTTGTATTGAAACTAAACGAGAATTCATTAATTAACTTTTGTATACATGTTCGACTCGACGTATTTATTAAATATTTACATTAATAATTCGAATTAGCATACGAGAGCTTTTTTTACATGTCTATTAATTTTGGCTCCCCTCTAAATGACGTCTGGCTCCGCCCCTGCCAACAGACAAAATAGAAAAGACTAGTTCCAATCTTATTAAAAAGGAAAGAAAAAATCGAAGCACAAAACAATAAAAGAAAGTTGATCGATTTGCGTGATTTTCAATATCTCTGATTTTGAACTGTATCTATTTATAAAAAAGTACAAGAAGAAGATTATTTACTTACGGGTATTTATTTGACTTCAAGGTTTATGACTATTTTTCCACTGTGACAAATATAAGGAAATTGTGTTATCACGAATTTGGACACTGGCCAATTTTGGGCACCGTTGCCAATTGCCATGAAGTATTTCATTAAAATTTTATAATCATTTTGTTTAATGACTTGATATCCTGTCAGGTTTAGTACTTTAATTTAGGGATATTAATATAATTTTACCCTTCATTTTTAGTTGTTCTAAATTGTTTGATGTTGGTATAAATACACCATTTAGGATGTAACTTTTTATAATTAAGTGGAATCATATAATGTGAGATATTTTCCAAATCCTCTCATTTTAAGATAACCTGGTAATAATTTGTATGCTGAAATTAAAGGCATGTAGAGATAAAGTTGACGAGGTCTTAGAACCACTAAATTGAATTGAAATAGTCTTGAACAAAAAGTGTTGTCTTGTTTCCAACATAAATTAAGAAGAAAGCCCCTATCACCTTCCAAGAGAGAATTATTAATAATGATAAAGAATAAAAAGAAACACTGACGAAAATTTAACAAAATAATGTAAAACATAAAAAAAAAGGTTGGTGGAAATGTGCAATTGAGTAAATAAAACAATTTTACTGTTAAAATTAACGAGGACATTGTTCATCCTAATCGTCCACATAATTGATGTTTAATTGATCATTAACAATTAAACTGAGAGGTTAACCAGCACCTGAGAGTATGCTTATTGCATACCTTGAATTCTATTTTTTCCATACCAAAACATTCCATTTCAGTTGTAAATGTAAGAGATACATTACAGTTTGGCCATTTAAAACAAAATCAATTGGCTAACTAGTGCTCCTGCTCTCATATTCTTTTGTTTGGTGAGATATCAGAATTTTCTCCAACTGCCATCCAAATAAAAAAAACAATAAAAAATTGTATATATTAGTTACCTTCTAATTTGTAAATGACTTTACACAATTTTATTAGTTTGTATTTATCCACATTAGTAGTAATTTTATAAGTTACCTCTATGATAGGTTCTAATCTATCTTTCAAGATCATATACTCATTCCTTACATTGTCCAAAGCTGCCAAGGATCTAAAACAAATTTCATGCCAACAAACAATCATGAGAAATATACTCGTTATGTATGTTTTAAAAATAATAAACAAAATAATTACAAAAAATAATGAAGAAATTATACAAAGTAACAAAAAAATTATTTTAGATACGTAAATTAGTCCAGCTTTTCTTGTGATTACGAAAATATTTTTTATATTCAATCGACAACTTAAAGGAGTTGGAGCTTGAAACTGGGTTACTAAGGAGTTAATTTACATTATATTATGATATAATAAAGTCGAGACCTAACTTGAATTTTTGAGTTATTTATAGTAGATATAGGGTTTGATCACATATTGCGTATGTGTTATCCAAAATAGTTAGATTAAGCTCGAAACATGTCTATTAAATAATAAATACCATATTCGCTCCAGAATCAAAATATAACGATCCAAAAATAAGCAATGTAAAGACTCATAAAAAGTTGTCATAAATAGATATGATTATATTTCTAAGCAATTCAATCCAAAACAGAAGCTCTTACCTCTCTATTATATCATTGTTGGTAGCACTTCGTAAACTACGGCTAGCAAGTGCCATTCTGCGAAAACCCATACTACATAGCAAATATTTGTGTCTATTAGATTATATGCATAAAAGATTTTAACCATTAGCATTTGAATGTTTGATACATAAAATTACATGTTGATCCTCAATAATGCATTCTCCTATTCAGCAAAATATTTTGATGGAAGTGACCTATTTAGAACGTATAAAATATACCAAAAGTATATATTGAATAATTTTCATTGTTATTTGAGAAATGACATTATAAATCAATTATCACTTTTACGGTATATATAAAACCATATTTCTTTGAAATAATTCAATTTGTTTTATAAAAACAAAATCATGAATTATGTTGAGGATATACTGAAAAATAATTTGGATAATTCTGAAGTCATGAATAATAGTTTCAGACTCAAACTGATTTGATGATTCTATCAAAATTTTCAATGGGATAAATACAGAACAAAGGGATGAAATGAAATCGTGCTTCTAACTTTCCAATGACTGGTATTAATATCCAGAAAACGGAAAAAATATACTCATGCGTAAGAACACGAGTTTTTTCGGGTTAACCATTTGAAAATACACGATATTTCTATGTTAAAGTTAAAGACATTTTCACTTAAAGTATGATAATGTACTAATGGATCATATATTATCCTCCGCGACAATGTCATTAATAACAACAATAATAACTGTAATAGTAATAATAATAATAATAATAATAATAACTATTATTATTATTATTATTATTATTATCAAAACCTTTGTTTGTTGACGTATATGTTTGTTCTTTCATTAATAAAATAGCAATAATAATACGATTTACCGTGCACTGAAGACTGTAAGCCTATTAGCGAAGCTGTTGGCTATGGAAAAAATGAAGGGTTGAGCATTCCTAAGTAATATCATATTAAAAATTAGTTTACACAAAAATAAAACAATGCAGGAAATTGGAGATTATCCAAAATCACAAACTACGCGAACGAGCAGATAAAGAACCTATCAATTTTTCTGTGGATGCAGTGGTCAATATTTTTTGTTCTTTTGGCTTGATGAAGTCCGAAAATAATATCAAATAAAATAATTGGTTACTAATGTATATATAGATTTTTTTTTTTTTTTGAAAAACTAATGCATATATAGATATATATATAGAAAGTTGAGAGAACATTACAAAGATTTGTTCATTTCGTTGATCAAATTGTCTGCTTGATTATAGAAAGACGATATCGTTGTCATGACGAAGTGAGGATCTTTATTTTCATCCTTTTGATGGAAGAGTTCTACAAATTTGTCATCCAAGATTTCCTGAAAAGAAAAAAGTGAATAAACATTGAGACAAAATTGTAACTTCATTTTCTCATTAAAAACTTAATGTGATTATATTCTTTGTGCTTAGAATTATACATCACGTCGATTATCAACGGGCTACAAACATTTTGGGTAACATAATAACTTAGTTTTAAGAGGAAGATATGATAAATTTTGACTTATAAAATCTAAAAGAAAATGGGAAATTTTATGATAGTTTTGGAGTCGATAGCATACTTTTTCCCGAAACTTCCAATTCGATCTATTTATTTGTGCTGTTCATTTAAGACCAAATTTATTTTAGAATAGAAAAGTCAATTTCTCTACCCCCATTTGCCAAGTTCATTGATGCTTGATGTAAAAACTAGAAAGATATATATGTATGGTTGACCCTTTTTACAAGAATGTAAAATTGATAAAAGTGCCAACTTTTTGGAACAAAACAAAGATTTTCCCTCAAATTATACTCATCATATTCAAACCATGAGAGCATCAAAGAAAAAATAGCAACAATAATATTAAATGAAAGCAAAAACTATATTTTTTATGTAACCTCCTCTTTCAAGTTGTCAATGTGCTTCTTCAGTTGATATTTGAGATCAATTCCAACCATTTCTACCACACAATTATATGATAATGGAGATGAAAGAAAGAAGTAGAAGTCATATATATATGCATATGAAGAAGAAGAAAAAAAAGAATGAGAATATCTCATTATAATACTTGAATGACACATTTGGCAGTAAAATCTGCACTCAAAAGACTAATAATGGAAATTTGTGTGTAAAAAGGTATGACAACATACAACGCGAAAATCTATTAAGATCTAATAAAATCAACTAAGTACTAAAAATGTACATTTTTATTAAATATTGGTTGGATGAAGTTAAATGTGTTTTCCATTTTGATCGTAATTAATCGTTCTCTCATTTGCGTGTCTTAACAATAAAGAATTCGTTGCTAAGCTCCCGATCTTGAGGAAACATGATCAATGGCAAAACCAAGATGAAATGACAGGAGGGGCGGATTTTTATAAAAGGACGGAATAAAAATATAAATATAATGTATTTATTGAACATATGAAAGATAATTTAACAAACAAGTAACTCGGAGCATCGTTTGAAAGTGGAAATGAATAGCGCTACTTTTAGAGTTCATAGTATATATCTATATATAGGATAGTTTTCAAATCCGAACCGGATCGGCTGGTTTAACCGTATTCGACCGGAACCGGTGTCTAGTCCGGTCGGGTTTCATCCGGCTCTTTAATTTTCAAGAACCAGTCAATATTCAGTGGTCAGTTCAACCAGAAACCGGCCGGTTCAACTAACTCCAGTTTACCGGTTCTCTTATTTATAAAAATATTTGTTGGTTGTGAGAATTGAACTCAAGACCTCCTGAATCCTAACTCCCTTGTTTATTACTAGACCACTGCAATGAATTGATATAAATATAGCATTATATAATTTTATATTATAACTTTTCTAATTCGAAATGAATTTATGTAAATTATTTTTATTTTCAAAAGAATTCAAATAAATACATTAATATATTTACTAAAATATAAAATGTTATGAATTTGATTGAATGTATTATTTTTTTTATTTTGTCAAGTTTTCTTTTGTATGTTTTTACGTTTTTTATTTAATATATTATATCTAAAGTTTTATATTTTATAAAT
>CAOJBJ015345216.1:0-34820 GCA_948291685.1 Euphorbia celastroides | reverse complement strand
GACCTCGGAAAGATAGTTAGACTGGAATTCAAACCTCTGAAACTGGGGCATAGTCCCTCTTAGGAAAGGACATCGAGTGGTACTATTTCATTTTCATTGGCTAATGTGATGTGAATAGTAGGGGGCTAAGCGAGTGAAGTGAGATGGTTCGATCCGAGCTAGGTTAACTTCTTCTCTTATGAAATTGATGGTTAGAGGGTCCTGCAGGCGTGATCTATTCTATTATCATATAAGAGTACCAAAAGAGGAGAACTGACAGAAACTGATTGGAGTCAAAGATAGTGTTGAGAAAAAAAGGGCATTGGACAATGCCTCGTAAGGTACCTTTTCGGCTTTCGGGCACTGGTTCCTCTGCGGAATGAATTATCATTCAAACCAAACAAGAACTTCTTATCAAAAGCAACCGTCCCCTTCAACTGGCACAACACAAGCAATAGGAAAGAAAGCAGGCACAAAAGGAAAGAGGCAAGTCACCGTAACCGCTTCCTGTTCAGATGCTAGAATATGTCTGCTGGGTACTGGTACTACTGGACAAACTTCTACCTACCGGGGAACACCACTACCTCGAGTAGCCTTCTCTACCTATGGACGCGGCGCTTTCTCGACCTACGGAAAAGCATGGATAAAGTAGTCATTATATCAATCATTTCTGGGAGAATCTAAGATGCGAGGTCACAATTAGCCATTTCGTCATCCTCCAGACCGCCATTGCGATAGTAGCCACCATCCTTTTCGTTGGTCTCCTTATGGTTGAAAGCTGCAACTAAAGGGGGGACCGACATAAGCAAGAGCAAGAGCTAGTGGATCACGGCTACCTAGCATCATGGCTACCAGCACCACCAGCATCCGTAATTCCTATAGCTGTTGCGGATCGCGATGCAGTACCTGTTCAATAGCTCACGCCCGGGTTGATATCCGTAACACATCTCATATCCAACTCTTCAAGGCGAAACTAGTTGATCCCGCGTGCGCTAATTGACCCAACATTGAAAAATGGTCCTTTAGGGAGAGGCGGAGCCAGAGCCATTTCTCCGGGTTGAACTCTACACGGATGGAGAAAGGCCCTCCGATCTTTACGGAACTGATGGAACTGCATCTCTAACTGCTTGTGCTGCTTCAATAGCAATAGAAACATCTGAGAGCTGGGTCTGCTGGGGCACAGCTCACTCAGAGACAAGTCAACAAAAAAAAGAATTCAAAATTGGTTAGTTGTTCAGGAGGCAGAATCGAAGAAAAAAGAAATAAGGAGAGCAGAAGAATGAATGACGAGCGTGGGCCGGCCAGCAAAAGAAAAGCAGTTCCCCCTGTTTTCGAAAGGTGGTATTCCAAGTCGGGATTCCGCAGGGAGTAGCTTTTAGCATTTCCTACATTGAAGCTGACCGATAACTCCCTTAGCTGGAGACACAGGCCCGCTATTCCTTCAGAAACCGGGAATCCGCAAGGAAGGATAGGACACAGAAGAAGGACCTAAAGTTGTTCGTCGGATGAGACTGAAGATGTCTATCAAAGAGCGGGAGGGACTGACTAGACCGCTGTCAACCAGCTCTGAAGGTTGCAAAGCCTTTAGAGTGCCCCTGAACGGAAGGAAGGAAAGACAGAGATAACTCTTCAACGAAAAAAAATCAAGAAATTACATAAATAATGATAGGTTGAATCGTTCACTAATCTATCTGTGGCCGATTTCAAATCTACAGAGTAGGTTACCTTGGCACCACTAAGTCTACACAGAGGACGTGTTTAGTGAAAAGTGCCGTCCATAGGGATTGTTTGGAAGAACTTCCCTAGTAAATAGGTCATGGTCTTCCAGACTAAACAAATCATTGTTTGGGTCAAAACAATACCTAACCCGTGGATACCACAGCACTCCAGCCCCTATTCCGAGGTATGGGCATTCTTTCAACAAATGAAAGATTGCCCATACTTCGAACGGGAACGCTGAGAAGAAGCTCTTTGCGGAGTACTTCTTCCTAGGCCCATATCGGACTGGTTTTAAATTTAGTGGGTGTGGCTTTCCAGGTAGGGTACCAGGTCATTCCTTGAGTAAGAGGAATGGTTGATACCGAAGGGACATACCTCGTCAGTAGATCCTTAACCCTTTCGGATAGGTCTACTGATCCATGAATTGCCGTAAACGGCTTCGTGGACGACTCATAGATAGATTGGAGGGTCCCTAAAGACACTTTCTTAGCAAGACGAATAATCTTTGCTAAGGAAAAGGCCGAGAGGTAAATCCTAACAATGATACCAATATCCCTCACCAGGACGGGGATACCTCGGATCATTCCACCGTTTCACCGTAAGGTGATACGTAGAGGTGGACCCAGGGCCGATGTTTTAGTGAGATGTTATCTGTCCGCATTTACGCTAGCTAAGATTATTAAACTAGCTAAACCGGTTACCAGAGAGACATTCTCTTCTATAGTCTCGCCGCCCAAGTCCATCACTGAGATTGCATTAGCTGCAGCCACTATGGCAAAAGCTATACCATCTCTGTTGACCCGTTATATCCCTAGTAACAACTCAATCCCTCTCTATCAAGGGATGGATTGGGCTCCGACCTGGAAGGCTATCGCAACAAACCTTAAACCGTTTGTTGACTCCAGAGGTCATCGGTCGAAATCTTTCTTCCGAGCCTTTCCCTTCGAACTGAATGCGTTCTATAGGGAAGTTTCCGAAGCGGCATCACACCGCACCGGTTACTATGGAATGTTATGGTATAGGAGGTGCAGGTACGCTCTAGATCCTCAAAATGAAGAGAAGCTAAGAGTCACCAATACGAATGATCGCCCGCTGGACCTTTCTTATCTTATAGGGCGGGCAAGTTTTCTCTGCCCCGAAGTTCAAGCAAACCGTCATTGATGTTGACAATGTGTGGGAAGGATCCGTTGAGCTTAGTAGCTCAGGATCTGCATCTTCTCCAACAAGGTGCTCATGCAGTAAGTGACTCTGTTCTGTATTCCGGTCTGAGGCATGGTCAAAAATTCGAATTCTGATTCCGATTTTGCTTCTCCGCCAATAGGAGACAGGGCTTTCGCAATCCCTTTTCAGGAAGATTAAGCAGAGTGGGAATCATTAACTAATCTTGTGGAATTTTACAGTAGGGCTGGACGACTCGATTTGACTGATTCACCAGAGCCTGTATTGACTTCTTTTTCCGATCAAGAATCCGTTGACGCGCAACTTTCACTCTTCGCTGCTTTGAGATCCACTTCCTTAGTACCAGTCGGTTAACCTCATGAGCGACTAGTTCCCCCAGCTTAAACCACGACGAACAAAGCCAGTCATGCATATCCCACTTGGCATGTAATGCTTAGCCGACTAGGCATGTAATGCATACCCTACTCTACAACTGGCAAAGTGCTAAGTACTAATGATGAGGCTCTCTTCCGTCTTCGTCTGCTTCCATTGATGGAGGCCCGGCCTTATGATTGGATAAAAGGCAAGCGAATACTAATCCCCTTGGGGGGCTGGGCAGCCACCATATAAACCTCCTCACACTCTTATCGATCCGGCCGACTGATTCCTGTTCCGCTAAATCACTCTACCTTTCTAACTCATCGTCTTAAGAACTCCGCCCTTTCCGTGGGCATTTGTACACCAGTGGTTTAGTCTCAAAATCCTTTTATTCTCGGTCTCTGCCCCTTTGAAAAGGGCAAGATGGCTAATTGCGGAAAGATGTCCGATTGCGATACACAATACAAGTCATTAGCGATAGTCGACTACGTAGGCGCTTAGAGAGGGGAAGAGGTCCCAGAATCAGAGGTAGTAGCAGCAGCAGTAAGACTGTACATCAACAGGTTCTATCCCGATCTGCTTTCGATTAAGTAATCTTTCACTATTCATTAGATTTCGTTTGTCAACCGCTCATGCTTTTACGCTTTGTATCGGAACTCCGAATTGGATTTCTTTCGACTTTCTTCTCTGTTTGTGTCGGATACTCGCTCTGCTAATTTGTATGATAACCAGTAAAGGGAGGGAACATAGTCATCTTAGCCAGAGCACCCTAAACCGGAACAGCAAGACCAACGGATATGACCAAAAAGACCTTGTCACGAGCCGGTCTGTTCACAAATCGGATGTTAGCTCTTTTGCACGAATCTGCTCTTATTGAATCCCCTGCTATTGAATCAGATGGGAACAAACCCCCTGCTCTAAGGAACAGACTGTAACAAAAGCCGAAGGAGATGCGAATGCAGATTCGTTCACATCGGATTTATTGTCCGTTGGTCTATCTTGACTATTGGTTCACTGTGCTCCATCTCGACTTCTAAACTATCTGATCACGTCCGCAAACAAAAGCGACGTAATCCTCCGGGAAATGAGTCACAAAACTCGAAATGTATTACATAGAGTCTTCCCTAAATTCTCACTTCAATCCAATTAGGCTTGATCGCTTTCCTTCAATGCCCGCCGAGACCGCATCAATCATGAAAAAAGGGCTCACAGCAGTGAGGATCGAATGTTTACTAATTAATATCATCCAGCATTCATAACCAGCCGCGAATAAAAGAATAGGATCAATCACTTCCCTAAACTATCGAAACTGACAAGCGAAAGTGAAAGAGGGAATTCTATGATCTAGGATCCCCTAGCGGAATCGAAATAAAGAGATTATTAGCCAACTATGCCCTTCATTGCTAGTAGTAGTAGTGCACTCGCTTCGAAAGTTGGGATGGAGCTTTCACTAAGATAACCAGGGGCGTAGCGCTTTGATTCAAAGTTTCTATTTCTATATAGATACAAAGGCCTTTGAAAGACCCCCCGCCGTTAAATGATTTTTTTTTTTTAATAACTTCCCCGTGAATCGATTTAAGTATGAAAGCTTCGTGCCCCTCACCCTCAGTTACCTCAATCAAAGAAGATGGATACCTAAGCCCCTTTATAGTATTCTATCCAATCTGTGTAAAGGCTAATCCTTCTGACTGATCAAATCAGCTCTAAATGACTACCGCGATGTCCACGTCCGCACGCGCCCAGATCTGATCTTTTCGTGATAGGTGAAAGAATCTTTTCCGTAGGGGAGAAAAACTGACTATACGTTAAGTTAACTAAGCCCTTGTTGGTAAGGAAGGCTATTTAAAGACCTAAAGGAAGCTATTAAGAGGTTGGGCTTGGCAGGTGAACTTTCTGTCCTAAACCTAAAAAGGGACTCTTGGAGATTGACTGGGGATATCTTTGACTATATTTACTATATAGTAAAGGTTCGATATTTCACTAAAAAGATAGAAAAGGAGGGTTAATCTGGTCCTCAAGGGTATGACCTATAACTCAAGACCTGCCATTCTCTTTACTCCGACAGGCGAATCACTACTAACGTAGACTACCGTACTTTTCCAACCCACCGCCCTCAGCTTCAATGCAAATAATTCCTTTCCTTCTGCTTCTGCGTGAGAAGATTCCTTACCCACCGTCCTAGCTTCGTAGTCTAGGTGTGTCTATACGGAGTGATTAAGCCTAAAATGCTACGGCTTATAAGAGGACCCCTATATCCAGCCCAGCACCACAAAGCCTCATAGAGGTAGAAGTCTGGAATGGAAGTTAACTCGCTCTTATTTTTCTCATTCAAGCCCTCGAATCCTATCCTTCTTTTTTCACTGGATGAAGTTACTTGGCGCTGTTCTGATAACACGAGCTAAGGGACGTTTCACTAAAAGGAGAAAGGCGCATAGGATCAGATCGCTTGCTCATACACCACAGCGGGCACGTTGACTGACTTACTCCCAAACATAGAACAAAGATTAGATTCCTAATTATTTAATCGGGGAAAGGGACGAAAGCAGTCAGTTTCAGCCGTAGGAAAATAAGTTGGTGAAAAAGTAAGTAGAGGATAAGTTCTTATAGGCGGGAAGGAGAAGAGAAGGTAAGCCTTGTATTGCTTTGCAGAAAGACAAGGAAAGATTCTTAGGTGGCAAGGGACAGAAAGATTTCTACTTTGTTCTTGTGATAGCAACTTCAAGACATTTCTTTGTCTCGATGCTTTGAATAGCCGTACCCAGGATGAGATTACTCCTTTCCTTTGTTTGACTTAGCAGAAGGGAAAGACAAAGCTTTCAGTTCACCATCTTTATTGGCACTTCATAAATGAATAAAAGTAGCAATGTGCCCTTCTGTCCTTTCTTTGAGTTGGAGCTAGCCTAGGTTGAGGTGGCATCTCTCGAATAAGAGTAGCAGTGGGGAAGACATAGATTGACGGAATGAGGGGCAAAGCTATTCGACCGATTAGATTAGGGAGAGGGAGGGAAGAAAGAAAGAGAACCGCACCTTATTAAATTAAGCCGAGGGGAATCTCATAAGGGATTAATCTCATTGAATCTTCCTCTTTCAAGGAGAGGCGCGGAAAACTGCTCGACTATAAAGGATAGGAGCACAGAATAAGTAGCGAAACGGAACCTGTAAGAGCTCTATCCTATGCTAGACCTGATCAAAGACTGTCAAGCGCCAGTAGAGAAAGGAAAGGTGAATAGGGGCTGGCCCTGGCTTTATCAAACCTGTCAATTACATCGAGCCAGGATCTGAAAGATGGGAGGGAAACTTCCAAGTCTAGGGCTTTCTCGAACCCTAAAAACCATTATTCTAGCTTTGCGGGAACAAGTCATAGGTCAGCAGCACCCGTTAAAGCTCTTGTTTCAGCGTACACAATATTCATTGCCTTCGGAGTCGGAAAAGAAGTTCATTTAGCACCTGATCCCGCTAAAGCAATTGTAGCTGTCCCTTCTAGCATGCATTTAGCTCTGTCCCGCGGAAAAATAGATTGGAAAGAAAGACTGATCTTTTCCGGCAGTTGAAAACTGAATTGGAAGAAAGAAGAACTGGTAAATGAGGTCTCTTTATTACCTGTAAGCCTATTGGAGGAAAACGATCTTCCCCTGTAAGCGTAAAATCTCTCCCGCTCCTTCGCCAGACTCTTAGCAATACAGTAACAGTAAGAGTCATACGCCAAATCGGAATATTCTGGATATCCCCCAATAGTATAGATCTTTCCTCTACCCCGCTCTCTCCCGACTGAACTATTGGTGGGAGGCCTAACGACTGCTGTTGAGAAGAGGAATTGTTTGATTCAGACGATTCGTTCACATCGGCGGGATAAAGGCTCTTTGAAGGAAGAATGCGCTCTTAGTAGTAATCCTTTCCTATGCAGAAGACGATCTGCCGACATCTGGATTGAGAAGGAGTTGGTATGGTGAGGTGAAATATATAAGGCTGAACAAAGCGACGAGAGCCGATCTCCCCATTTTTTTAAGTCGAGTTGATATTGGCATCTTGTCTCTAACAGAAATATAGAAGATAGTAAGGATTTCTGATTTAGCGGGCTGCTACTAAGCGAAAGGTAATTTCTTTTTGAGTGATTACCGAGCGAAAGGCTCATCTCGTCACCTAAGCCGGAAAGAGTCAGATTTAGATCCCCGAATTCGAAATAGTGAAATGAAAATAGAACTGATTCAACTTATCCCAACCCCAGCAGGGGGAATCCAGCCTTTGAAACTGGTTCAGCTAGCCCAATGTTAGTCGGACTAGGAGCTCTCCTAGGCTTTCGAGCCGGAGTTTGCTGGGTGCGGCAGCACAGATCTTTGAGGATCACAGGAACGAGACCCGCTTTTTGCAGTTCCTTATGGCCCTACGCCCTGAGTTCGAGCAGCTCAGGGGTTCTCTGCTTCATCGATCTCCCCTTCCGACAGTTGATGCTGCTTTAGCTGAGTTGATTACGGAAGAGACCCGGTTAGCCTCGCTGGTGCCTGCATCCTTAGGTAGTATGGATTCCGTTTTAGCTGCTGCCAAGTCTGGACGCTCCTCCTGAACTCTGCGGCGAGTTCAGCCACCACCTTCCGCCCTACGACAGAATGTCTTCAGTTCGCTGCAACTACTGTAAAGAACTGGGGCATATGAAGTTCAATTGCCCCAAAAAGAAAAAGACTCAGTCTCAGTATCCAGCTTCCTGGAGTTGCTTCCGCCATTACTTTCGTTCCAGTCCCTCTGTCTTCCATTCCGTTAGTAGGTCGATAGGCGCCAATAGATAGGTTGCTTGCTAAGGAGTCAACCAAGACAGTTCTTTTCAAGCCTTACAGCTGGTGAGATAAATCCAGCAGATCAGGTACTGAAAGTCTCGACTGTAAAGGAGAGGAGCTGAAGAGGAAAGAGCAAAGAAAATGAATGGGAAAGGTAAGATAACGGAACTTCTCGGCCAAGCTAGCAAACCAGATTTTCTCTCTTTAAGGTTATAGGTTACAGGCCAAATAGGTAATAAATAGGTTCTACCCCGCTGGAATCGTTTGAAAGCCATTTCTTCGCTTCGCCCCTTTGCATGAAGCAGTTTCTTGCCCTTTCCTGGCCTAATGCATGCTCCATCGAGTAGGGTACGAGAGAGAAGGGCTCTTTGAGGGGAATAAAATTCTTTTATCATAATCATTCAATAGAAAGCAAGTAGCTAGCCTAATCCCAAGCATTATAACAATGGCAGATCTCTTCCCTCTTCTTTCTTTTCTTTTCATAGCGAAGTAAAGTACCCAAGTTAAAGACTTGCCTAAAGATTCAAGTTATTACCAGATCAGCTAACATTCATTATTTAGAAAAACAATCTCTTTTAATAACTAATAACCGATCGTAGAATAGAAAAAGTATTCGCCCACGGAGGAGCAACTGAAAGGGCTAACTCCCCAAGTTAGTTCTTTTCGTCTCATCGAGAAAGAAATGTTTTGGCACGCGAAGCATTCTTTCCTTTTGATTTCAAATCGGCAAGCATTTTAGAGAGCTCTTTCAGGGAATACTCTCGATCGCGTTGCAAAGAATTTCTCCCTAAAAAAAGGAGTTTCACAAAGTCCCATTCTTGATCTGGGTAAAGAGATTTCATCTCCGCGATGATTTCATTTTTGATTTCGAAATGGTTAGTAGCCAGGTCCCTTAAATGGGCTTGCTGCTGCGCGGGTAGGCTTTCGGGGCCGAAAGGCCCAGTTCTGACTTATTGATTTGATGCCGAGAATCCGATCTGCAAGAAAGCAGCTGAGGTACCCCAAGGGCAGACTAGGACACTCCTTTTTTTTCAGGAAGGAAGAACGAGGCCTTTTCAGCCTGACCCGATGAAGAAGAGAGAGGGGATTTCTAAGAGAGGGTTATAGACCCGTAGAGTAGCTCGGTAATGAATAGCCCAGCCTCCCTTACCCTGTGAAGTGAAGCAAGCGAAAGCCTATTATCTTTTCTCTCCTTTGGATGATCAGTCTCCCAGTAATAGCCCAAGTAGTGAGCGGAAGCTCGTTCTTGCGCTTAAGTTACGCTTTCCTACTTTCAAAGAAGACTACGAAGGGGGCAAGGACACTCTCCTTCGGTCTCTCCGCTTTCGATGGATGTCAAACTGAGTCTCATTGCCAAACCTTGCCAAGACGGCGGGGGGCATCAGGCCAGGATCCGAGCTCCCTGAAAATCCTTAGTAAATCAGTCAGAGTCTAGTCCAATTGCCTAGCAGAAGTCCTCCGTTCGATCATTCTTCACACTTGAATTAGGAGGGGATTGATCCTATTTCTGTCTGTCTCCTTGATGAGAGGATTTTCTCTGGCTGTCACCCATGAAGTTAGATCTCTAAGCAGTGAAGAGTAGCACAGTAAGAGGTCTTCCTAAAGACTGATCGTCGAGGGCCCTATTCTCCCGAAAGAAAAAAGGGGGGGGATGGAAGCATCATAAGACTACTTCTCGAAGATCATCTGTAAATAATTACATATGTATAGATGATTACGTGATTTCTTTGTCTTTATTCAAAGGAAGTAGGACAGGGACAGTCTCTCTCACAGTAGGGATGCTCTAAGGTAAATCAAGCCTCTTATCGAGGATCAATGTCAGCCGTCTCCTGGCCCTTGCCTCTGCTTTTGAGAGGACCCTTTTAAGCCCACCTATGAGCCGATCACACCTTTCATGCACTCGCATCCATCCAGACCGAAGCCATAGCCCATCTAATCTCACGAAAGAGAATGGAAGGGAATCACAAGCATCCGAACTCGCATTCTAATGTGCTAGCGACCCCTCCCAAGGAAGAAGGTAAAGGCAGCAGCTCGGGAAGCTTCTTTCGTGCGTGTTCCTACTGAGTTCTTTGCTTCTATGAAAGGAGTAGATGAACTCATGCAAGCGCAAGGGCGAGCTACCAAACCATTATCTCTGGCAGACCTTGAACTCAAACTTCTAGAAGTCAAAAACGAATGCGCTGATCAACGCCGGTTGATCATGGAACTACACTCTGCTATACACTCCTTGCTGAGGCTCTGACAAGACGTCTTTGGCGACACTCTACTTCGCATCGACGGCACCGACGTCAAAATCATCCTACTTGGAATTTCTTTTACCAGGAAAAACTTTCTGATAAGGAAAGAATACATGTGGAATCATCTACGCCTATTCAGCGAGCTATTCCTTAGGAAGAAGATGAAAGACTGTTTGAAAATCATCTATCACAACGATGGATGGATCGTACAAGTAGATGTCAAGATAGGAGGACGCTGGTTCAAGAATTGTCGAACACTCGTCGACTCGGGATCCGACCTCAACTGTATCCATTCAAAACAGGTCCGACGAAAATACTAGCAGAGAAAGGGTTCGGGGATTTTCACCGCAGATGGTACTACCCTTAAGGCTACGAACATCGTGCATGGAGTCTTTATCTTTATCTACATCGGAAGTCAAAGCCTTAAGCTAAGCAGCATCATCGTTGAAGGATTCGAGTATGACCTTCTCTTAGAACAACCATTCCTAATGCAGACAGTTCTCACTGGCACCATTGGGGGTCTCCGCCGGGGTATTCTGAATGATCAACCGTTCTTCCTGCCATTCTCTGAATCACCTGTCTCAACAAGGCTTCATAAAGAAACTGAAGACTCTGCACTCACTCATCCATCTGATAACGATATCCTTATTATTGGTATGAGGAGACTTGAAAATCTTCGAGTTATACCCTGCCTCTCCAGTAATCCGGTATACTCCTCATCCTGCTTTTCCCTTCAGCAGTGGGTTACTACTTCGCGCGAAATCGTGGTGGAATGCCTACCACCTACCCTCTATGATATGAGCAATCTCAATGAAATACAGGGGAAAGATGACTTCTGTAATGAAGGATCTAGACTTAGATGGGACCAAGCAGAGACAATTCTATACGAAGAAGATCGGTCCACTTACACAAATACCTGAACGAGAAGGGATCAGTGCTGTCAACTATGCTCGTTATCAGAATGGTTATACCATGGGAAAATTGGGGACCATCTTTCAAAAATGAACCCGGACGCATTTCTTGCATGGCCGAACCCATAGATCTTGATGTATGCCTATCTCTTACTTGGCTTGGACTACAAAAATGCATTCTTCGAGATCCCCCCTTACTCCATAGGGCGGTATGAAAATTAAGACTACAATCATACAGATTCGATACATGCTTCAATATTGGACCAGTCCTTGAATAGTTCAAAATGATGTGGTGGCCAAGATATGGACCGCTTAAAGAAAAGATGCCTCTCATCAATTTAGTCCATTATGGTTTTCTTTACCATTAAGGATGACATTGCCACAATGAAGGTAGAATGTATTTGGCTAGGGATGTCCAGAGACAAATCAGGATGGAGGCTTCGATGGGATTATTCCATCTAAGAATCATAAGAAGATGGACTGATTAACCTCTTGAGAACCTATCAGGTAAGATGGATTGACCAACATGAACAGGCCGCACTAGATAAGTATGCAGCGATACATCATAATAAGTTAGTTGATAGCCTAATTTCGGAAGCTACATATGAGCTGGTAAACACGGCTATAAATAGTAGCCCAGAGAAAGTGATGGCTAAAGGACAAAACATGACAAGACACATTATTTTATTCGTCCTTATCAGAAATCTGCTACAGAAAGATTCCGCTTAAATAGAGCTGCCTTTAGATTATATAAGTGGTTCATCATTTATGAATTTGAAGATGAAATCTCTCTCTGGTGATGGATGGAGAACAGGTCTCCCTGTCTTTTCTATTCAGGAAGCAGATAATTAATTGCTATTCCCAAGGAACGTTAGCTCTGGCGCCCTATCTATTTGATATTTGAATTTCTCTTGCTTTC
This sequence comes from Euphorbia celastroides, assembly GCA_948291685.1. NCBI lineage: Eukaryota > Viridiplantae > Streptophyta > Magnoliopsida > Malpighiales > Euphorbiaceae > Euphorbia > Euphorbia celastroides. The sequence continues at coordinate 22,750 of CAOJBJ015345216.1, read as the reverse complement.
TGAGTGAGGCAGTGGTCTTTCTTTCTTCTCAAGTAGTGTAGGTGGTGAAGGGGATTTATATGAATTAAATCAAAAAAGACCTCTCCCCGGGTTTGAGGGAGAAATAGTTTAAAGTCTTCAACCCAGTAGAATATAAATGTTGAGACCAACCTTATTATGACTAGTCTAAAAATAGACTTTTTGTCTTTGGTTACCTTGTATAGGGGGCGCAACCACTATGACTATTAAAATCAGGAGTTCAAGCCAGCGCTCTAGCAGTCGTCAAAGCACAAGCCCAGCTATCAAAGCAGGATTGCTAACTACTGTCCTTTTTGGAGAGAGGAAAAGGTCAAAGGCATTGGTCGGCAAGGTCTTCTTTCAATCAGTCCTAGGCGGGTCTCTTTTGAGAGTCCCATTGGTAGATTGTCAACAGCTTTAGAGCTAAAGTAGTTCTTGCTCTTCCGATAGGGAAGACGTAGTCTGGCTCGACCATTACCTTTGATGACTGACTACAGATGCCTGCCAACATCTCGCGATAGATTTAGAAACTAAAGAAAACAGACGTTAGCGCTTTACTAATTAGAATAGTTAGGGCTTTTCCCTATCTTACTAATAATAAATAAGGGGCTGCTAGTTGTAGCACGCTAGCGCCCCTATAGAATAAGGCTCTTTTTCTGCGAGACTCCATCAAAATCCGCCACTCGTTGGTTGGTGTTCAATTCTTGAGACTATGCCTTCAATTCCATTCTTCGTCTCCCTAGGCAGTCACTATAAGGCTGTGGGGGAGTGGAATCAACGCAATTCGTACTGGTAATAGTGAGACGGCGCCTTCACTGGTTCTTGGGGGTTGGAATAGTAGGCGAGCTTCCCCGCCTTGTTCTCCGCGGTCATTCTCGCAGTCCTTGCTTTTGTCACTATCAAATCTACACCTGACTTGTTGAACCAAGCTAAGGTCACTAGTGAATCTACGTATCCAAGGGACGAGGAATTCTTCGTTGGTGGTAAGTTAGCCGTGAATGGACTCTAACTCTAATGGCTGAGCTAGGTATGTATGCTTACCAACCTTGTCCCAAGCGCGGGAGACTGCCTCGCCGTGCCCCGTACCGATGTTAATTGAATGAATGGACACCACCAACCAACAAGTTCGTGCTCCGAATCTATAAACAGCTGCGTGCCTGAGTCCTTCCGCCCAAAAAAAGGATTGTTCCTTCTTCGTTGGTACGAGCTTTTCAAGTGGTGATGCCAGACGACAACTCCTTAAAAAAAATGAATTGATAGAGTCAAGTCATCAGGTAAGGCATATCCTTCAAGTCCCGATCCAATGCTATTGAGTTTTACCGGGTAAATGGGGCAACTGATGAACAAATTGGTTCAAGATCAACAACTTCAATTGCTGAGTCGACGAAGCCAACTGGCTCAGATACTGGCTTAGATGTTGCTACCTCTGCCACTGGTGCTATTTCCTCCGCCTCCACAAGCTGCGAACTCTTCGTAGTAGCAATCCTTGTTACATATCCATAATATATAATATGTGGAATATAAAGCTAAAAAACCTTTTTTTTGATGTGCCCCGTAGCAGCACCTTGAAAAAAGTACCCAAAAACTATTTAATCTCACCATCATCCGACCGGGAGCAAAACAAAGAAAGTAAGTAGTTTATCCTGAATTCGAAGCGGAGACAGTTCTGGAGTGGACCTACTTTCTACAGTAGCTGTTGATCCATTTTTTCGGTAGAAGAGATAGCAGTGGGGACATGGTGCATAAACAGCACCAATAGAGCCCGCGTAGGAGACAGCATTCCTTCTGGTTATATAATATTATAAACGGCGTCGTCAGCTTGATGGTAAGATTGTTGATGGCTCAGCGGGCATGGGTGGCACAGAAAAAAGCGTGGAGGAGGGGAAACAGCACAAATTTTTTGAGTAGGCTCGGAGTTGGGTGAGGGATAAGAGGCAATGGTAATTGAGAAAGAAATTCTGGGTCGGAAAAAAATCCATAGCCCGGTTACCTCGAACCAGTGGACCCGGGTAGAAGGCATTGGGAATGCAGCGGCATCAGATGCGAAGATATAGGTAACGAAAGAAGTCAAGGTGGAGAAAGTAGGTTGATTCATCAATATGGGACCATCCCATACCATAGGAAGTTGCTTCTTGGAATGCCGTCGTTCAAGCACAGGCTGACCACTGACTCAATCTTCAAACCAAAAAAAAGCCAGATCTTGCAAAACAACCACGCAACGTCCGAATCTGCAAGAATGGCTATGTAGATAAGGGGATCAGCGCTATGATCGCTTTGAGTTATGCTCGAAGTGCAACATGTATGCTTACACGCGAGTTGCTATTCGGCCGTAGATCGAGTTCTGGGCTCGAACTACCCGAGTGGTATTTCGTAATGTAAAGCTAGTCTCCAGGCACTATATTTCGCATTTTTTCATTTAGCATTTCGCTCTCATCTCAACGAACGCATGTTGCATCGGAGTCTCTCCGCAAGCTACGCCTTTATGAGCGGAGCTCGCTTTGAAGTATTCTTCAATCGTACAATACATAAGGGCGCTTCGGAGTTACGACGCCGAGACGCGTTAAAGGCATACCGGAGCGCTCACGAAGCGATGCGAGCTATCATAGAACCGGGCCACGGTCTTCTTCTTCCGAATCCTCTCAATCCTTTCCTGGATTAGGAAAGGCTAAAGGCTGCTACCTTCACCTTAGAGTCCCTCCATGATTACTAAAACACTCCAGAACGGCTCCCTCTTTTCAGTCTATCAGTCAAACAAGACTAAAGACTGCACACTAACATAATATACGGTAAATTTATATTATATACCTTCGGGAAAGGATCCGGGGCAATAAAAAAAAAAACAAATGGGGATATTATCGGGCTAGCCATCACTTGGGGAAAAGATTTTCAAAGGGCATTTGGTAAGGAAAGTAGGTCTTGCCCAGCTAAGATAGATTAAGGGCACACAAAGGAAAGGGGTTTGGAGACAGCCCATGCGAGAGCCAGGAAGTTCACAAAAGCGAGGTGCGCTAGCCAAAACGAGGGCCACAAAGTACAAAGATCCACTGTTAGCAAGTTCTTTTTTTTATTGCAAGAAGGAAGATAGGGTTATCGAGCTACCTTCTGTGACAACTGTCCCGACTGCTGAAGACGAGAAGCATTCGCGATTCTCTATCTATCACAGGAAGATATCCCATAGCGCGATGGACTGTTATGTGCTTACTTCTGCAACCTCAGCTTTAACAGTTGCGGTTAAGGATTGGAATAAGGCAGTTTTCGGTAACTCACAACAAGCGCCGAACCTTAGCCCGGCTAGAGGGCATCCAGCGGGCCCTTACTCATAAACATTCGGACTTCCTCATGAAATTAGAGAAGGACCTCATCACCTACTACAACCAATTACTTAGAGATGCGGAATTACACTGGTGCCCCGATCCCTGATGGGCCTTGGACCTCTGATTGGTTTAGATCTATTCTGCCGGTTCCTCCGAGGCAGCTTTCATTGCTTTCTTCATACATACGAGGTAGTTTCAACCACCCCACTCGGCAATAGGAAATCCCCTTCTCGACCAACTGATCTACGATGTTTCGTCACGCATGCAATGACAGAAGGACAGAAGCGCGTTCGCTTCACGATCGTCAGTCAGTTCTGGGCTTTCCTTTTAGATGTGCATTCCCGATCCTTTACTTTATTGTCTTTGTCTCTTGAATATTCGATTTCGAGTTAAGAGGGCCTCCAACTGATACTCCAAGCCATCCCCTAGCCTTTATGTTGGGGCATTTGCTTTTACTTTGGTTAGAAAAACAGCTTTCCGTCCTTCTTTCTTCTTTTCCGAATGAAGTGACTCACTCTTGTGTGTCAAGAAGGCTCTAAAACATTTGATTTTTGCTTTAGTTCTTGTACCAGAAAAAGAAGCAAGTGCTTACTTTTCTTTCTTCCCTGGATGAGCGGTGTGGAAAGAGCCTTTTATTTTCAATTTACAATTGAAATTCTTGTTGTAAGGATTGGCAGTCTGGGAAGTGGCTTATGTGGTTGTGTTCCCATTCCCGATAGTTTCTTTAAGTCGTAGGCTTGATTTGATCCTTTGTAACTCCTGAAGTGAAGGGAGATCCTATTGTAAGAGGTGTGTTTGCATTTCCGCATCGCTTAGTCGGAGAAGTCGTCGATGTAGTTGTTGATCAATGACATCGCAAGCAGGTTGGTCTCATAGTTTTGCCTTCGGGCGGGACATGTTGGTCACGGTTTAATGCGAAGTATGGATCATCTAGTGGTTCGCTCGCTCCGCTAGAGAGAAGAAAACGTAGAAGGAGTAAGACATGAACGCGCGTTGACAGAGAAGAGAATTTCGTTTATACTTTGGAGAGTCCACGAATTAGAAAGAAATCGAATACTAAGTAAGTTGGGAGACAGGAAAGCTCTCTTGCTATCCAATTCTTATTCATTTCATTAGTAGGAGATCGAGCTAATTCGTCTATCGCTGTAGTGAGGCTAAGCGAAAGCGCTTGAAAGCAAGTATCCGTTCCAGCTGTCCAAGGCTGGGCGGAGTGAACCAGTAGCAAAGTAGGGGTTTAGCAACCGCAGGAAAGGAATGTTGTTACCATAATGAGGTGGAATACTTTTTCCCCAGTCAAAAGTGATCTATCTTTTCCTCGATCGAGTCTAGTAGAGGAAGGGAGATAGGAAATAGGAATGAAGCTCAGCCACTTCTTATCAGTGTTTTCACAATATTGGTTCTTTCTTTCATTTCTTCTGATTTGCATTCTAGTTGCATTGCATTCTAGTTGTAGGATTTCTAGTTGAAAATTGCGTAGGTAGATAAACAACGAGTCACAGTGAGTTCGTATAGTAGTGATTCAAGCGACGAAGCAGACCATTGAAGACATCATTGATTGAAACAATCATGCAACAGAGAGCAAAGATAAGGCTGAATGGATACCATCGGTAGCCGCGCCTGCTCATAAAGAAGGATTCTTACTCCGCCCAAAAGAGCCAAAGCGTTCAGGTCAGCAACTCGACCTTCGCCTACTTCGGAAGGATCCAATGAAAGTGGGCCCCTTGAACATAGATAGAACCTTTGTATCCGAGAGAAGACCTGTCATTCAAGAGCAAATTACTTGACTATCAGCCCAAGGATCAGGGCAACCTCTTGGATATCTCGCTTCTTGGCCGCTCTTTACGCTGTCCCACCATTTGGTGGTGTGCGGATAAGATATATCCGGGGAAGCACTTTTATAAGTATGCTATCCTTGGCGACGATATTTGTATCGCCGACTCAAAGGTCGCAGAAGTCTACCTATCTACACTTAAGGATTTAGGTGTGACTATATCACTTCCTAAGTCTTTAGTGTCAGATGTGGGTGGCGCTGAGTTTTCTAAGAAGTTTAGGTGTAAGAATTTAACAGTGGATTTTTCCCCTCTTTCTATTCGAAACCTGGCGAATTCCCATACAATACATGTATTGTATTCCCTTTGTCATCTCTATAAGATACAGAGGTTTTCCACTCGATTTCGATTGTATGGTATTGGTTATAGGCTTCTTGGTGAAGTTAACCACACTAAGTCGTCTACAGTCTTACGGCTGAAGGCGATTTGGTTAAAGGCTAAGCTACCTTTCGAGTTGTGGCTTGGCCAGTGCTGTCCTGTCGACCCTTATTTAATTTAAAAGGTCGATTGATCTGGAAGCTTCAACAAGCTTTCAGACCTAAGGATCTTGTGGTGCCTCCAACGAGTACTTTTAAGTCTGAGACTTTTGAGTACTTAGATTAGAGGAGATGACTCTTCTAAGATCTTGGACGGAAGCCTGGCTCAAGTACGTCAGGTGCTATTACGCTACTGCTTTATCCCCAGATGTTTCCATCGAGGATTTTATCCAAGCTCCTGTTGTTACTACTCGCCGGAAACTCTTTGATGAATTCCTACCGTCACTCTGAACCAATCTTAGACATTGATAGGGGTAATGGTAGAGGAGCAACATTACTCGGTGGGATCTCCGGTTCGGAGTTCCTTGTGTACGCTTCTGGCTTTAACCAACCCAAAGCTGGGAAAGGGTACCTCAAAATTGAGAACCTCGGGAGAGGAGGACGTTGATCGAGCTTTTCCATGCCTAGTCCCTGTTTCGGTTAAAGAGCCAGAGCGGGCTATGGATCTATACCAAGCCCGTTACGCCATAATTCATTGAGGTTGATCCCGAAGTTAGGGTCTATCACGTAGCAGTAGTCTCTATTTATTCACCCCAAGAATGAACTATGCTTTCGAAGACTACCGAGCTCCACGATAGATAAGCGCCTATCATCTCTATGCGAATTCTGACCTTAGCTTTTCGTCTTTGACACCGAGGCTTATCAAGGCCTTTTTAGGACTTCCATGCTTCCTTATCGGCTCTGCTCTTGCTAGCTAGGGGACCCTATCTTATAATAAGGGAAAAGATCGAGCAACCTATTGCCTTATCTCGGCTCTGACGCATCCCTGTGTACTTCAAATGTCTTAGGTAAAGGTCTCTTTTTCGCATATCTACTATACAGAATCCTCTTCTGGGCATCCTACTAGCAGCGCCTTCTGTGCCCCTTCTTCTACTTCCTTTGACAAAGGCCCTAACTACAGTTCTGAGTAACTCCTTGTCTCATTGATCCGAAAAGAAAGGCATAAGTCCCACGTCTACTAAGCCCTCTCTATTCTATTCCATCTCTAAGAGCTAGAATGAATCATAAAGAAAGCTTGATAAAGTAAGGAAGACGCGGTCGAGCTAGGCATAGCCTTGTTCTACGATGAAAGACTTTTCTTCCTAGCTTGACAACTGACAGAACTGAGACTGAAAAATATTATACCAAGGCTTAGCTTTTTCTTTGTAAGTAAACTTCCATCTTCTAAAGGTTACGAAGTCACTTAGCTCTTTGATTTTCCTTCCCTGAGATTGAAGTTGCTACTGTACCTGTCTTTGAAGAATGCTTTTACCCGCACTCAACCCTACTTCGTCTTCGCCCTCCTGCCTTTCCAGTAGTGGATTTAGCTCATATTAGAAATTCTTACTTCACTTCATGGGATATTCTTAACTTCACGAGAGAGATACTCAATATTGAAGGGCGGTAGAGATACCGAAACTAGAAGCTTTCTTGCACCGCGCTCATTTTCTTTCTATCATAGGGATTGACGTTCAGTGCCCTAGGTCAGAAAAGGAATGAGAGATGAGAAGGTGGGTTGCGTATATAAGCCCCCATTTGACGGTCTTTCTTTGGTCGAGTAGTCAACTACCTCTTTTCCCTATGCTGCTTTGCTTTTTCAGAGTGAGTGCATTGATGTAGAGAAGGTTACAAGAATCCATCGGAGATGTAATTTTTTTTAATCAAAAGCGAGTCTCCGGTGATCTTTCTTTCCCTTTCCGCAAGTGGAGGTCCAGCCCTTTCTAATCATTCTGAATTCCTTGCCTTCTTCTTTCGAGCTGATCAGTCAGCTTCCAGCCCAGATAGAATAGAAGATGCCCATTGAAGTGAAAAGAGAACTTCTAATCAAGGCAGGTGTAAGCAGTGGACTTGGCGAGAAAGAGCACTCTCTTTCCTGATTAAGCCTATCCAAGCAGTTTGACAATATAGCTAGCCTATCCTTCTCTATTATAGAAGAATAGCTCAAGCGATTCTCTAAAAAAAGAGAAAATAGATAGAGTACTCTTTACTATGTCTAAGATAGAGAAGTAGGCTGAAAGTCCTTTTTGAGGGTTATTTTGTCTGTATAGTTCCATCGAGTTGCCTTTGAGTACTAGGTTTGATTATAGCAGCATTGCTTTGACTTTACTCATCGTGAGTCGTATTTTCCTGCTTCTCTTTTCTTACTACCAAAAGAAGGAAGCCTTTCCTTATTTCGCTTTTACCTTTAATCAGAGAAAGAAAAGGAGTGAAAACATATATTCTATATGAAGGAGAATCTCTATTTCAACTCTATCTACACGGAAAAAACTTATTCTACTCTACATGGACAGGCTCAGGATAAACTTCCCGGGCATTGCCAGTGAGCTTTTACCTCTTATAGCAGAGATCTGGTAAAGTATCTATATGGATTGTGATCACCTTCTTTACCAAGCACAGAGAAGGTAGTCCTCTGAAAAAGAAGGCTTGGCTTACTCTTTCAACCAACCCAACCGCGTTGGCCGATAGAAGGCCAAAAAGCCTTTTTCTAAGACCGGAGCTACTGGTCCGGTCTGAGGGTAGTTAAAAGGGATAAAAGAAGCGATGAAGTCTGTGTTCAGTGATTCCGGGTATGAGTTCACTCAGCTTCACCTACTAAAAAGAAGAAAGACAGGAGAGAAATGACTCTTTCAAGCGTGAAAATAGTTCCTTTTTCTAATCCAGTTACATTGCTCCAGCGCGGGTTCCCTATCGGGGGAGAGCTTTTATAGGGGCCTTGCTATTTTCCGGTAACTTCAGTCGGCCGTCTGAGATTTCCCTTTTTGAGATGGTTCCGAAAGACTACACAATTGTTAGTGGTGTGGCTCCAAGAAGTGTGCCACTTGCAGTATTTCTTTCCCATTACTTCTTCAACCGATGGAAGGACATGACCATCTTCAAGCTTTAACTGCCCATCTGGCTGTCAAAGATCTCATCCCTTTTCGTAATGTCGAATGAATACTCCTTTCAACCTCGGCCATGCTTTTCTTCTTATTCTTCTGTGGCCGATCACTCTTCTCCGGTTAACGCTGGGCACTCATAAGGCTTCCCTTGCACAAGTTCAGCCACACACACCTCTTCGTCTTCAGATTCAGAGGTCGAATCATACTCGACCACAGCTATTTCTAGACTTCGATCCTTCTAGTAAGTGCCCTTGGATGAAGGCCTTCTCTCTGCCTTCAGCAACCGCTCATAACTAGCGGCTCTAGTGGCCAGGTGGAAGAGATCGGTCAATTCTTGCCCTCATATTGAAGTTCAGACCTCTCAGAGCCAAACTAAGACACTCCTTTTCGGTCTGACATCGAGTCCTCCGCTTCCTAAACCTCGCGATGTACTTTTCCACCCTTTTTCTGAGTAACTCTTGCCAAATCGGCCATTGTAATGTCTGGTTCTGTCCTATAGAATTGCTCATGGAACTTCTGTTCCAACTGGTACCAATTCTTAATTGACTTTGGAGGGAGGCCATGTAAAGGCCGATTTAGTAAGAGAGTTGGCAAAGAGCCTCAACTTGAGGTAGTCCTTCCGCACTGGACCGAGAACCGAGCTATATGCTCAATAGTCGACTTCTTCTTAGCCACTTACCTATCTTCTTAGTTAGTAGTAATAGTTTAGTTGGTGAAGCATAGGGATGGAGTCACAGCTGGAATTCAATATTACAGGCGTTGTAAAACAATTCTTTATTTTATTAAGGGATAACAATTCATTATTACCCGCCCTAGCTGCAAATCATTAATTACTTGCAACAACCGCTTACTCATCTTGTAAGACGGGTATTCTATATTACCTACCTCACCGCTTACTTGATTACGCTAAACAATAGGGGAAAGAACGAATCGGTTAAGTTAGAGGCGAGGGTATTCTATATGTAATCAAGAGTTCATGTCCACAAGCTAAAATCACGGGGAAATGAAAGAATGGCACGATTGAACTCTCACCTTAGGAAGGGAAATTGACTTTCATCCAAAATTCCCGAGAAAACACGAACTTGTCCGATTTCAATTTGATTTATGAAGGGAAAAGTGATTGCAAAGAAAATTCCCGAGAAAATGAAACTTTTCTAAATTTGATAGAATAAGTTCTTTGACAGAATGCCCCATTTCGGGTATTCTCTTTATTTAAAGTAGAATTCAAGCCCTAGGACCTACTCAACCTTTACCCTACCTTTGTCCAAAGTCTTTGAACGCCTCAAGCAACAAGGCACCATACAACCACTAGAACAAAAACCCTTACCCGCCAAGCTCTCACCAAATCAAAAAAAAAATGTTTATTGCCATTATCACCAACAACCCGGCCACCACACCAATGACTGCTATAAACTCAAAGACCACTTACAAGACCTCATTGACCAAGGAAAGATACCAAACCCCGACCACAAAGCATCTAACCCTAAAAATGACCAAAAACAAAATTACCAAAAAAAAAGTCCAACCGGAGTGTACACCATTGGCCAAGAATATGATACCAAAGTAGTGCTAGATTCTATCAAACCCCTCAAGGAATTAGTGGAAAAAAGGGGAGTCATGGGATTGCTTGGTCAACCATCCGGGAAATATGACTTTAAGGTGTATTACACTAAGCCACCGTCCGCTTCTATGCCACTAGAATCAATCAAGGCTACTTGGTGGGAAATGGATGAAGAGGGTAAAGTATAGTTAGTAAGAAAAATGATGTAATAGCTTTCTTTTTTTAATGTTGTGAACCATATTGGTAATCAATGCAATAAGTCTAATTCTGCTTATCTTGTTGAGCCTGATTTTTTGGGAAACTTTTGATTGTGAAGAGGAATGTGCTATAGTGGCCCCAAATCTAGAAAAGTTATGGAATGAGAGTAGCGATGATGAGAAAGCAATTAATCCTATAACCCGTAGCGGTCGCTTTTACCAAAACGGGGATAAAGAAAAAGTGGTGGATTTAGAAGAACCAAAGGTGGATGATGATATGGTGCTTGTTAGAATGGAGTGTACTTATAGTATAGTAAAGGGTAGTTTAGTTTACCTACTAATCTCCTGTACCTTTCAGGATCCTCCATCAGCTCACCATCATTTGCATTTAATTTCACATTAATAGCCATCATCACATGGTTTTGCCCCCATCATCACGGTCTCAGCAAGTAAGTCTATAGTCTATTTTCTCTGAGAGATCAAGATACCTTTAGAGCATCTAGCAACCTCAATCCCTAGAAAATACTTAAGACTGCCCAAATCTTTTGTCTGAAAGTGACCTTGAAGAAATGTCTTGAGTTCACCAATGCCTGTACTATCACTCCCAGTGATCACAATATCATTAACATATACGACCAAGAAAATACAACCTGAGTCTGAACAGCGATAAAACACAGAGTGATCATACGCACTCCGTTGTAGACCAAAGTCCAAAACAGCTGCACTGAACCGTCCAAACCAAGCACGAGGAGACCGCTTGAGACCATACAACGATTTCTTAAGTTTACAGACTTTACCAGACTCCCCCTGAGCAACAAACCCGGGTGGTTGCTCCAAATAAACCTCTTCCCCCAGGAAGCCATGAAGAAAGGAATTTTTCACATCCAGTTGATGAAGAGGCCAGTGATATGAGGCAGCAAGAGACATAAGCAGTCGAATAGAGCTAAGTTTGGCAACTGGGGAGAAGGTCTCATAATAGTCTACCCCATATGTTTGAGCAAACCCTTTAGCTACAAGACGAGCTTTCAATCTAGAAATTGTCCCATCAGAATTCATTTTCACTGTGAATACCCATTTACAACCAATTGCTTTCTTGCCAGCAGGTAAAGAAACAAGGTCCCACGTCTCATTCTGTTCAAGAGCTAACATCTCATCTTCCATAGCAGCTCGCCACCCAGGATGTGATAAGGCATCTGAAACTTTTTTAGGAAGAGTAATGGAATCCAACGAGGCAACAAGAGACCTGGACCTAGAGGAAAGACCATGATAGGAGATATATGAAGCTAGGGGGTGAGTGCAAGAACGTGTACCTTTACGGAGGGCAATGGGAAGATCGAGTGATGGATCGGGTGGAGGTACAACAGGCGAGGAAGGATCCGGAGGCGAAGTGGATGTTGTTAGGGGACGTGAGTCTGGAGCATCACTCGGTGGTACAGTAGGTTCCTGCAAGCGACGTGAGTAAACGTACATGATAGGAGGACAGGAAGGAGGAGGAGATGCAGATGACTCAGAGGACACTGATGTATGCTGGACAGTATATACAAGAAAATCATCAATAGATTCATGAGAGGAAGGTGTAGAGGAATGAGAGAATGGAGTAGATTCAAAGAAGTTGATGTCAGCTGAGACAAGGTATCGACCTAAGTCCGGAGAAAAAGACCTATAACCCTTTTGAGAGCGGGGATACCCCAGAAAAATACACTTGAGAGAACGAGGATCAAGTTTTGACGTCTGAGGACAAACATCCTTAACGAAACATGTACATCCAAAAACACGAGGGGGAAGATGAAATAGGGGCTGAGAAGGAAGTAAGGTAGAAAGAGGAACTTGCCCATAAAGAACTGAAGAGGGCATGCGATTGATTAAATAACAGGCAGTCGAGACTGCATCTGCCCAGAAAGTCTTAGGAACGTGCATATGGAAAAGGAGGGCACGAGCAACCTCCATTAGATGCCGATTTTTTCGTTCGGCAATACCATTTTGTTGAGGTGTAACAACATTGCACAGGAAGATTGGTGGATAATACCATTTTGAGATAAGAAACTGCAAAAAGGAGTGGAAAAGTATTCCTTAGCATTATCACTACGAAGAATGCGAAGAGACGCATTATATTGATTTTGAATTTCAGCATGAAAGTTACAGAAGATTGAAAACAACTCCGTTCTCTTTTTCATTAAATATAGCCAAGTTACTCTAGAGTAATCATCAACAAATGTAACAAAATATCTGAAACCAGACTTAGACTCAACAGGACACGGTCCCCAAACATCAGAGTGAACCAATTCAAATGGGGATGCAACACGTTTATTCGCCCTTGGTAAATAAGAGACACGGTGCTGTTTAGCAAACTGACAGGACTCACACTCTAGAACAGACACAGACTCTAAATCAGGACACATTTTCTTCAATGACATAAGTGAAGGATGACCGAGACGACAATGAAGTTGAAGAGGAGAGACTTCAGTAGTGGAAGCAAAAGATCGTGGTGCATGAGAGAGATCTTGATCAAGCACGTACAGACCACCAGACTGACGACCCCTACCAATAATCCTCTTCGTCCCAAGATCCTGGAAAACACAATAATCAGGAAAGAAATAGACACCACAGTTAAAGTCACGTGTGAGTTGACTCACGGATAACAAATTTAATGGAAAACGAAAGAAACACATTACAGAAGTTAAAGAAATATTAGACGTAGGAGAAGATGTTCCGCTGCCTATGACTGAGGCAGAGGAGCCATCTGAGTAACATTAGGAAGGTTGGAAGAAGGTTGAAAAGAGGAAAGGATACCTATATTTCCAGTCATATGATCCGTAGCACCTGAGTCAATAACCCAGTTTCTGGAGGAGGTGGAAACACATGCAGTGTGGTTACCTGTTTGGACTAGGGTGGAAGCAGGAGATGAGGTGGGCTGTTGCAGAGAAGAGACAGGGGCTGGTGTAGGCAATATACCCTCTTGAATAGCAGCCTTAGCAAATTTCTGTGACAGAGGTGGTTTACCAAGGAGTTTCCAACAGTTACGTTTCACATGACCAGGCTCGTGACAGTAGTGACATATCATACGAGTTCTATCACCCTCCCTATTTCCACTGTTGTTTTTACTCCCACTGTTGTTCCTCTGAGCGCCGGAGCTAACCAAAGCAGAGGCCTCAGTAGGTGAATAGTGCTGAGAACTCTCCTGAGTGGCACGCAACACCCGAACATATGCCTCCCGGAGAGAAATAGAATCGGAACCTGCTAGGATTTGAGACCGCAAAGCACTATATTCAGATTTCAGTCCTGAAAGAAAAACAATAGCTTCTCCGGCAAACCACTAGAAGTACCCATCGATAGATTGACCACCTATTTAGGTTCGAGACTGGGTGGAGTCTTAGGTCCGATGCGTACGCGAAGTACCTGGTGTTCCAATCTTTTGACAAACTAATGGAATTCCCCTTAAAGGGAGGCTTGGGTGGGAATTACAAATGATATTTTGGAAAGTACCAATCCAGATATGAGATTGAGCACAGCTGAATGCCAAAGCTGACTCTGACTCCGTTCCTGCCTTCAGACTGGTATGACTCCGGTTCGGGATTGACTGCTGAATCTTGGTTCTATCGGCTCTTTATAGATATGAATGCTACCACTTATTGTTCTATTGGCTCTTTATAGATATGAATGCTACCACTTATTCTGTGCTTTCGACTTCTCTTTCACAGGCACAGTTGAATCGAGGTATGAAAGGATTGAACCAGAGCCGAGGGTACACACTGTCTTTTTGAACTTCCAACTCCTTCTTAAGCGCTTTGAAGGAGGCATTGGAGAGAAGTAGGCATGGTGTCCAACCAAGGCAGTGAAATCAATCAATCGGAAGAGAGTTCATCACTTAATGCTTCTAAGTCGGCCAATCCGCTCAACGAGTTAGAGAAGATCCGGTCTTTGCCATTCTTGATCCACACGCTTTGGTAGGACTCTTTTCCCGGTCTTTTCACGCTAGTTCTGTGATCCGAGGGAACTAGAACAATTAGCCCTTACCTTTGGGAAAATATTCTACCTTAATTGCTTTCTTGAATGGGAAAAAGGGATGGGAAATAGGAAAGGACTGCTCTTAGCCGAACTAAGGCCTTAGATCCCGAAGATCCGGTCTTCACGGAAGATATAGTTTAGTTAGGAGTCCGAGTTCCATCCTATAAGTTGAAGGAAGGGAGCAAAGGCAGTTCTCTTTGCCCTTAGTCTTGGGATTGAAAAACCTAACTACTTCAAAGGGATGGAAGGAAGTGAGATCAACTGAAAGCTTGAAGCTAACTCTTAGAAGGTCTTTTCCATTCTCTATACTCTTCGTCTTCGTTAACTAAGCTAAATAGAAGTGAAAAAAGCAGTCCCTGCTGACTGAAAGAAAAGTCTTGTTCAAAAGAGTCGTCAAGCCGGAAGGAAATACCATGCTGAAGCATTCTTTCCCTCTCTTTCTTTTAAAATGCTATTAAATAAAGAGCGGTTACGCATTCAGCAAGAGCTCTTATTCCGAAAGACCGGTAATACCTTATCCGTAAAGCAGTCAGGAAATCCTGTTCCGAAAGGAAATCTTGCTATGGGAAGGAATCAGTCAAAAGCTTTCTTTTTAGCGTCTAACAACTACTTTTATCAAACTTATTAGACTTCTATACTAGCAGCAGCATCGGTTACTCTTGCAGTAGCCCTTTGTTCTAATATTAGATGTCACTTTCTAAGTTTACAATCATCATAGGTCCCAGAGGCCAAAGAAATAGGAATTGCTGCTATGCTACTAAGCACCTAAGAGCACTTTTGTCACGAGCTGGATTCGAACCAGATGTATTGTATGGTCCGGATTTCAACCTTTCTGATCGTGACTTTGGTTACCCGGTTCACATTTCACATTTCAGCTACGTCCGGGGTCGACGAAAGTCAACTCCTGTAACTAGATGGATGGCAATTAGCACTAGTTCTTTACTTTAGACTAAGGTAAGGGATATTTTTTCTTTACTAGGATATATAAGTAGGATATATTGTGATATTACTTAGTAAAGGGGGGGCCTATCCTCTAATTGTACTGGAACTGCATTTATCCCACTGGCTTGCGATTTTAGAGGCTTTTTTATATAAAAGATTCATTCCCGCATATACCCTCAGTTAGAAAAAGGGGAGTGCAGGAAAGGTAAATAGTAATCCGTTTAGAGGACCAAGATCAGAACTAAAAGCCAAGGATCGACGAGAAGGGCATTTTGCAACCATAAAAAAGAGGGGGACCCCCACCGGCCAGAATAGAGTTATGGTTATCTGCTTGAGGATCGGTCTTCTCAATGGAATCTTTCATGCTGTCTGCAATCCTTGTTTTCAATCTGTATATCCAACCCAAGAGGGAGCGAGGACTAAAGCAAGTAAAGTGTACGAAACGAACGAATGAAGTAATTAGCGACCAGCGAGCTATTGGTTGCCTTTGCTTTGGGCTATCTACGGAGAGAACCCAAGAAGGAAGGTGGTGAAATTCCTGGAATTCTTGAAAAAAGAAGGGGCAGCCAGATGAGTACCACAAGGGATCAAAGGTGCCATCATCGATTGAATTCCTGCGTATGCCGGCGTAGCTGGCCTGCCACGCTTCCAGATAGCTGGATCTAGAACATTAGCTTAGCGAGTGGGAGTAGCGTTCGCAAGAGCTCTTTTCAGGGAGTAGTACCCCAGCAAAGCCTTCCAGGTCTGTAGTTTAAGATTCGGCTTATCCACATGCTCAGAAGTGGACCTTGGAACTCAAGCCCTTTAGTAAAGCCTTGGTTTACGGCTTAACCAATTCAGTCCTATCCTTGTAAGGTAAGACGATCTTGCATATCTATGTCCACCCTGCCGCCCGTTAAGAGGTGGGTGCTCCCCAATCCTCGCATCTTTCGTTCCACTCCTCACGCAACATTAGAGGGCCGGCCCCCCGGAGGCTGACAGGGAACGGATTCCTATGCCTCGAGAGCTGGGAAGTTTTGGGTTGGGCTCTGGCTCTGTCCACATCTAAAGCACAGGCTATGAGACCTACCTGGAAAGAACGCTTTCTGAGAGCTCCCAATGTAAGAGCCTGAGATCCTCTATCAAGGGTGGTGTGAGCTAGAGACATCTTCAATTACATTTCTACCTCATTTTGCACTTTTCTTGCTTTGAAGATCATCGTCTAGTTTTGTTAGGGCAGTAAAATACCCTAGATTCGACGAGACTCGTCGAATTTATAAGTTTTCTTGTGTAATAGTAACTCTCTGGAAAGCTACTGCTTTAGAGCTCTCGTACTATAATACTATAATTATAATAAAGTAATAAAGGAGGATTGGTTGGAATTTTGATTTTTACTGAACTGAGTCAGGATCTAATAGCATAAAGAAGGAAGCGAAAAAGTCTCACTGGAATACCCTTAAATCGGGTCTAGAATAAGAAGTCCTGGCTTTTTAAAACACTAGTTCCTGTCCTGTCTGTGTCTGAGGGAGCAGCAAAGCCCACGGAGTGGTATTAACTAAAGCATTTCTGAAACCGACCAGAACAACCAAGGGACAGGATTTCTTTTCCAAGTTAGACTGCTGCTCAACTTTTCGAAGGAAAGGAACTGATCATGATGTATTGGGGTATTAACATGATAAGCTCGTTCGTCCCTACTTAGTCTTACCTAGGAAATTTGAAAAATCATGAAAAAATCATAAATCATAAAGAAGAGAGATGAAGTTCTTTTTTAACAAAGCCTCAGTACAGCCCTTCGCTGAATCGAGAAATGTGTGTCACAAGCCATATGCTTAACACATGCAAGTCGAAAAAGAAAAAGAAGGCCGACCTCCTCTTATAGTTATAGTAAGGTGTGAACTCAATTCGATCTATGTAAAGAAAGGGACCATGAAGAACAACCCACCGCTGGAACGAACTTGGCTAAAGCTCAGCTCGCTCCCACTTGTCTTCTTCCCACTATAATGAAATTTCTTTCACTTCGCGGGAACCTCACTAACCTTATCGGTTAGTTACTCTTCCCACAGAGCAGGGCCCCCCTCTGCTCTGCAGAGCTTATTCCCCTCTTATCTTACTCTTATCTTATAAGTCTAACTTATAAGTCTAAGTCCGAAAACCCTAAGGAAGCGGCAACCCCTTAAAGAATTTCTTACGCTTTGAAGATTCACGTTCACGATTTTCGGAGTCAGTCTCTCTGCAACAATTCTTTTATTTTAGAAGACGAATAAGATCAGAAAGGCCATCATTAAGGCAAACAATGCAATAGCTTCGGTTAGAGCAAAGCCCAAGATTGCATAAGCAAATAATTGTTTAGCTAAGGAAGGATTTCGTGCCACTGAATGGATCAACGAACTGAAGACATTCCCAATACCTACTGCAGCCCCCGCTAAAGCGATTGTTGCAGCTCCCGCACCGATTGATTTAGCTCCTTCTAACATCTCTACTTTTTTTTATAACCATAAGAATTTCTTCCGCTTTGAAGATGAACGATTTAATGACTTGTAACTGTGAAGCTATAAGGTATCATACCCTGAAGATTACAAAATAACAAAAAAAGAAAAGTGACCAAGATGCAAGGGAAAAACTTTTGGGCCCCTTCTTCTATCTTATCTACTGCCAGGCTCTTGGATTTGAAACCGCGCGTGCTCTCTCCTAATGATAAAGTCTAGCTTAGCCGGGAGTGAGTCCGCAGCAGTTTGGTCCAATTCCCGTTGGATGGCGGCCGTATAGGCCGGATCCATTACCCCGGAAACATCCTGCTGTAAAAAGAGCAAAAACCCATTCAATTTGGACAATCTTGAAAGGGTCTCTGGGTCCTGAATTTCCCCAGGGATGTGAATAATGCTGGAACAGTAGAATGGGGAGGCCACGGCTTCCCACGTATGCTCCCTTGGAACGGGTATCCCTTCCAGAACAGGTCGCCCTTCCAGAACAGGGTGCCTTTGTGAAAGGGCACCCGAAGACACTGGTGTGGAGCCCGATGGAACCATATACGTGGCCTCGGTAGCTAGGAGGGCCCTCAGAGCTAAAACAATTGCAAAGCTTAGACTTCCCGAGCACCCCAGCTTTCCTAAGAAGAAAGAGAGGGCTCGACCCCCCAGAGCTACCCCGATCTTCAAAAAGACGTCCTGAAAAAGGCCCATACAATCAAAGATTATACCCATCAAACAGCATAGCACAAGAATCAAAATCTTTGTACAAAAAGATAAAGTCAACCTAAGTACAATGTTGCACAATCTCCTTCTTACAGCGTCATAAACAATGGCGTATATACTGATACCCCTCTGTCGTACGGTACGACAGACTATAAAAATGAAAAGGGGAACATATGAAATGATTGTTATAACACATATGGTGGTTAACAAGTCGAAAAAAACATATTTTTTTATCTATTCACTCATGATCTGGCCTGGTCGACCCAATCATGATATTGAAGGATGGGACCTTTTCTCGAAAAACCCTGTATCTCGACATACGGGCATGATTTTCGATCTTGTACCCAGCAAGAAAACGAATGCGCGAACGCGGCGCGCAGCTCAATCCCTTTCTTGTTCGCTTCGCATAGGCTACACACGGAGCGGTACACTGAACACCAAGGCAATCTCGACTAAGAAAGAAAAGGACAAGCACCTTCGGACCGAACGGACGCTCTCTCATTAGACCGGAGAAAGCTTTGACTCAAGCAAGCCAGAAACGAATCCTAGGCTTTCTTCTCTTTATGATATTTCCTTTCGGTGTCGTACTTTATTTATGTTAATGGATACCCAAGTGTTACTGTCGCTGTCGAAGCGAACTCATTTTCTCGGGGCAGTGAACTCACTTAAGCCGAATCTCACTCTCTCTTTATGGCAGCTATCTCTTCCTAAACAGTAGAGACTGAAAGCCCGCTGACTCCAGCACCTCTAGTGCTTGTGAAAGATAGCTATTCCTCGGCTTTGATGCTTTCTTCCGCTGATTCAATAGCAGCTCCCATTCCCGAAACATTAGTTGCTTCCTCAACAAGAGATTTGATCCTCATCTCTTTCACTCTGGGTTTCTTCAATAATAGCGGATTCTACCTCAGGATTCGTGAAAAGAGAAAGAAGGAGTTATGCCATTCGCCACCTTCGCCCAAAGCTCTGACAAAGGCAAGAAGCCTATGGCGTCAGCAGCTGTTAAAAAAGGCCCCCGGCTAAGACTAAGAAGCCAGTCTTCGGCGAAGGTGAGGATGAACCTAAGCGCCCAAGAGAAACTCTTGAAGAGAGGAAGGCGCTAAAGCCCTATTCTTTTAGTCTAGTCATCTTTGATAGATCTCTTCTCTGGTGGGAAGTTCTCCGATCATCCCTAATGAAAGCAAGAAGTTGCTGACCTAAGAGCATTCAAGAGCCCTTGATCCCCGCTCGACCAACGCCGTATACGTAACTCGCTTAGGGAACGAGCGAAGATGTATAGAATGTAGGCTAGGAACTAGCTTGATGCTCGTTAGAGGTAAAGAGGACTAAAAAGGTCGAGCTACTTCGTTCCTTCACAAAATCAAGATGTGGGAAGAGAAATGGCTCGCTGAACTACCCTTTTTTGAAGGCCCTACTACTACTTAAGTACTACTTTGACTTTTTTGAGTAGCGGAGTCCCTAGAGTTCTTCGTCACCAGCATCAGTAGCAAGGGCAAAGGCGAAGCCCGGAGGCCTTTATTTAATGGAATTTTCTTTTCAATTGACATTGCCAACCACTTATCGATAAGGGCCCTCCACCCCGACAAAAGTTATAGGTATAGTTTGATAGGACGCGCACTTGATGTTCAAACCTCGGGTCGGAAGGAGAATCACTTTGATGGACTTTTAGTACATGCATATAATGACTAGTTGCTCCGGAGGTTGTTCAGGCATTGGATGATTCCTCCACTTAGCTAGATGCGAACGGTCCTCGAAGGTGCCAGCCCTTGCTCTTGAGATGGGCTCCTGTAACCTACAAAGTAACCCGCGCTCCCTTTTGTTAAATCAAAAAGAGAAGGGTTCGAGATTGAGAAAGGGAGCGTCACGCTTAGCACTTTTTAGCGAGTTGAGCCAAGGTCCATGACACTTGAAATAAGCGCAACCTAGGATTGACCTTATTCAGCGAGGGAACAAGTACTACCTTCCCACATCAGTTGTTTTCTATTTTAAATGAAGAAACTTCCCCCGTTTCAGAGTTCAATATGGCAATGGCCTGCCCGTCCGAGTGCTTAAGTTAGTGCTGGAGCTGAAGTAGGCCAGATAGAGAAAGAGGGCGGGTCCTTTGTTGTTACGGAATGCAAGATGAATAGTTGTTCAAAAAGGGCTAAGCAGATCAACTAGTAACAACAGGAGAATTATTGATTCAATATCTTACTCTTATTCACGTTCCTTGGAAGGAGGGGCTCTTAATGCCATACCCGTATCAGAATACCAACCAAAATCTTACTATGAACAGTCCTAGGGCAACTAGTTAATACTTTGACTTCTCTAGGCTTCTCTAGAGTTCAGGTTGCAAGGTC
Source organism: Euphorbia celastroides (assembly GCA_948291685.1). NCBI lineage: Eukaryota > Viridiplantae > Streptophyta > Magnoliopsida > Malpighiales > Euphorbiaceae > Euphorbia > Euphorbia celastroides. Next base: position 2,005 of record CAOJBJ015345216.1, on the reverse strand, counting down.
TTGATATCTCCCCCGGGCGTGACCCCACTTTCTTAAATTAAAGGGTTCAGAAAAGAAACTAGTCTAGAAGGAAAGAGGTTCCTTTTCCTTATCGGCTGAGGTCGACAGATTGTCTGTGTCTGGTTTAAAACCGGACGCTATCCTTTGGCCACCTTCTGGTCATCTAGGCGAGTTGGGCGAGAGCGCAGTCCACAGACTTGGATATGTTTGAGTCTAGGATTGAGGGCCATCCCCCTTTTGGCTTTCAATCATACATAGCTAAACGAGCGAACGGGGCTCAAAGCGCGGAGATCTAGATCCAAATCGAGAGCAAGGCCAATGGCAAGATTGAGGCTAAGACGGGGTTATGAGCAAGGCCAGGGGCAGTATCAAAAGATATAGATCCCAGTCTAGAAAGAGAGAGAACTAATTAGCCAACCAGTGGAAGGGCCTTTCACCCGCTCAGGTAGGGTAGTTGGAACATTTATTGGCATTAGTCAACCGGGAATTTGTCCTCCTCGTATTTCTCTATCGACCAAAGAAAGAGAAAGACAAGGCTGAGTTGCCCCTTCTACCATCTGAGGTGGAATACGAATCCTTCTTTGCTGAGTTTGTTCTATGGAATAGGCCCTCTCACTCTATCTCATGTCGGAGAAGATTATGTATGAATTGGAATACCCATGAACGTGTAAGAGGTCAGCTACTTAGTTGATTTGATTTAAGGTCTCTCTTGATCGAAGGGTTCAAGCCGCTAAAGCGGAAACTGCTATCTCTTCCCCGGAAGCGTTGTGGATTGATTGTGGGGGATTTAGGCGTGTCACGCCAACCTTATTCCAGTTCCTGGATAAGCGTTCCCGGATAATGCTTGCCACAGGAACTCACCCTATCTTCGCGCATACTTCCTTGGTTGTCTTTTTCTTTCAAACCTCTCTTTGCATTCAATCCTCAATTGTCTCTCCCTTCTAGATGAGCGAGAGTCTCAATGACAGTGGAAGGAATAAGAGGGCTTGGCGCCTTTCTAGATCTATAGTTGTCCGAGGAATATAGAGTCATGTCCGGATCGAAAGGAGAGAGGGTATACCTGCCAATAAGACCAAGCAGCCAATGTTACAAAAGCAAGGCAAGCCTATGTTAAGACCTATGACAGGCAATTGCTAAGATCTTACCGGGATATAAAAATCTATTCAACAAGGATGGCATGGCAAGACGGTACACCATTTCCTTTTTCAATCTCCTGCCCTGGAGCTGCTTACGCCCAAAGAGAGGAGGTTGAGCGTGGTACAATTCCCTATATATGAATATGAAGTTGAGCTGAGCTCGCACATGATGGTATCCGCTTTCGACTCTTTTATGATGCTCTTTCCAGTCCGAAGTAAGTCAATCTATCAAGCTGAGGTTGTCCAGCTGTCAAGCAAGACAAGAATAAAGGCTGTGCGTTAGTAAGGGCTCTACCTTGGTCTTTCCTCTCTGTCTGAGCTCTTGAAGGAGCAGGAGCAAGAGCTTTATTTATAGTAAAGAAGAGAAGAAGGCTAGCAGTCTCGTCTCGCTCTTCTATATTCAATCTTTCTCAAATAGCAAGATGCTTTCATTGCAAAAATCCAGACTAGACTGAATGCTGTACCTCTCCCTTGAAAAATGATTCAAAATTTTTGCATGCCTTTGTGAGATCCTCACCTACTCAGTGCTCTAAAAAAAAAGTGTTATGATAGTTTGAGAACCCAAGGCAAGGGCTTTCGCGAAGAAATACTGCTTCACTCCATTATCAGATGTCGTACAGGCTTCAGAAGCATGCCTTTGATCTTCTTACTCCTCAAGGGAAGGAACGGATTTACAATTAATTCTTTTTCAAAGACAGGAAAGAAATCCCAAACAAAAGGAGTCGGCCTTTCTTTTCTCTAGCCTTTCGGCTTACGCCCCTACTTTTAGCCAAGAAGGAAAGCAAGTCAGAGTTCAGAAGTGAGACCCCTTTATTCAAACCGGTCTTTTTGGCATCAATTGTGACAATGTAGCGAAGAAAGGCGGATAG
>CAOJBJ015341535.1:0-11506 GCA_948291685.1 Euphorbia celastroides | reverse complement strand
TCCTAGATTGATCTTTTCGATCTTGAGAAGGTTTTTTTTCAACAAGTGTATGCAATAATTGAAAGAAGGATTCATAATGACAGAAGAATCAGAATGCAGGTCCTTTCACCATCGCCAAAAATCTCAAAATGCAGGTCCTTTCACCATCGCCAAAAATCTCAATTCAGAGGTCCATTTAGTCCTGTGAATCATTTTCACAGGCCCAAATGGAGGGGCAACTGTGAATACTCGATTTTTCGGCTTGAAAATTCAGTCGAAGGACACAGCGCAGCTCAGGTAAAAGTCTCAAGAAGCATGCCAACATAGCACTCAAAACATCCGCAACAGAACGAGGATTGCAGAACTGATCTCAGATTTCTTTTCGGATGTCCGAAACTCCCAGAAATCGTGAAAAACGTGAAGAAATCGCACTGAACGAAAGTGTCCAGCCAGTCGTGCATGCACCAATGAACGGCGCACATACGCTGGCCTCCGCCGCGTGTGCACCGGCCAACGATGCCCATGCACCGGCCTCGGTGCACAAGCACCGTCAAGGGCGCATGTGCGCCGGCCAACGGCGCCCATGCGCCGACCTCGACGCACAGGTGCCATCTAGGGCGCATGTGCACCAGCATCCAGTGTATGCTAGCTGATTATCGCCTTTCAGTCTCTTTTCGCCTAAGAATTAATGAAGAACAAGTCTCACAATCCAAACATAACCATTAAAAATAATACCATCGAAAGATAAAGAGTTTAGCTACTCATAATTAAAGTAAACAAAACCCGAAATATCATTGAATATATGAAGAAGAGAAGAAGAAGAAGATGAGCTGAAAAATTCCAGCCAATGCTGCCCCAAAATCACGTCCTTGGCAGCCTCCAAAGTGACGTTCAATCTTCTCCAATTTCTAGATGAAAACCTAATTAAACTAAACCTATCTATAATAGGAAGTCTAACCTCAAAATAACTTCAATAATCCTAAATTAAAAAGGATAAAATAAATTAGCAAATCCTATTACAAATCTAAAAATCAAAATAGAAAAGTGGATGACTAAAAATATCTGCTTGACTTGTCTCGTCCAAAATCCAAACAATGGATAACGTGAAGAAAGTTCTCAAAATACCCTCGATGTCTCTACAATTTCTCCAAACGTCAAATAAGCTCCAAAAGATATCCAAAATAACTCCAAATGCTCCAAAATCCGAATTTGCATTAACTAACACCTAAAGTGCAAAATAGACCCAAAATTAGTAGCATCCAATCCAACAAACGAACAAAACACAAATCTAAATTAAGCATAAACACACACCCATCAAGTATAATATCATATATTTTATTTAGAGGTTGAACTAAAGCTTCACAAAACTTTCTTTAGATCTCCTAGTACATTGGAAATGTGTAACATTATTCTACTGATAGAAAAGCTAAAATTTCCATTTCAGTTGCTTAAGTGGCAGGCCATTGAATAGGATTTATAAACGACAAAGAGAGAAAAATCAATATCATTATATCTAGAAAACAGTATAGATGTATGACCAAGAGCCAATTGGAATCGCTATCCTAAAAAGCTTAATCTTCAAGTATTTTTTAGGAGCAATATATTTTATTTTTAGAAAAATAAATCGGTCAGTTTTTCTTTGATAAGTACGAAGTACTAAAATATGTATTCGAAATAAAAAAAGTAGTCATTTTGAAGAAGATTTCTGAAAGAAAAATTTGAAATAATAGCTAGAACAATAATCTCAAACATGTTTAAAATTTAAAAATTTAGTTATGGAAAGCAAAATGATTTTGAAATTGAAAAGAATGTTTAAACCGTATAAAAAAGAACTAATGCATATTTAGTCCCCCAACTTTCTCTAATTTTTGAGATGTCATCCTCACTTTTTGATTGTTAGTTTTAACTCCTTAAAGTTGGCACTAACGCTTTTATCAACTTCATAAGGTTAAACCTAACAATAAAACAGTGAGGGTGACATTTCAAAAATTGTTATAGTTAGGAGACTAAGTATGAATTAGTCTTGTAAAAAAATATAAAGCATATAATAAAATTAACATTAATCAAATAAATGTTAGATGATGATGTGGTTCTGGCATGGAGTTATAAGAATGATGAAGAAATTAGGATATGAAAGCACGTAATGCAAGATTCTATAACAAGATGACACGTTTGGATAACTATGTACTCGAATGCAACAGGTCCAAGTTGTCATATTTGTTAATGAGTTGAATTAGATGAACCTGATTATCATGGATGTGCTTCACATATATAAAACTACTCTTCTCTTTAAGAAAAAAAATGAAAGTGTATTTAGCTTTAAATTTCAGATAATGACTTTATTTTTGATTGAAATAGAACTGCAAAGATATTCTTTGGAAACTCGTAAAAGGTTTTTCAAGAGATGGAGGATGTAAAAGTAGTAACCTAAGAAAATAAAGAATGAATAACATGTTTTATTTAATATTTCATGCTTTAAATAAATTTCGAACAATTAGGTCTGAATGGAATAAGTATCCTTTGACTAATTTTCAAACATCTCCTCAAATTCATAGTGTTTCATTATATTTTACGAACCAAGTGGCATCTAAGTGTTATATCGCGACTAAGATTTCTTATTATTTCAAATTTAAAATCCTACTTAAAGTTGAATGTGAGGAAATAAAGTTTATTTCAGTAATGACTAAAGTTCTATGATATTTAACTTTTATATGGTTATTTTATTTCTTTGAAATGATAGTAGCGACCTCTTCGTAGCAAACATTATCTAAATGGATTAATAAACTATCTTCAAGGTTGTGACAAGGTCTTAGTTTAGTGGTTAAGACTGAAGCTGTGATTTTAGATATTACAGGTTTGAGTCCACATTCGGGTGGAGAGCGGATAAGGTTTTCATTTAATTATTATTATAAGCTCATTACGAGGTAATTTAAAAAAGAAAAAAAAAAACTATCTTCAAGCACTACAAGAAATAAGATTTTTAGTGTGGAAACTTCTTGCCACTAAATGTGTATTTTTCGCCACTAAATCCTTCTGTGGCGAACATATTTTTCGCCACGCAAAGTGCGCCTCTGAAAGGTTTTGTGACGCTATAAAAATTTCGCCACAATATAGAACCTCTTTTGTGACGATACAAGTATGGCCACAAAATAACATGTTCTAAGATAGGATATCTGTGGCTACACTTCCTTTCTGTGGCAAAATAGTTATTTCCCCACAAAATATAACCCTTTTGAGGGGAAACTTTCGCCATTACAACATTTCTTTTGTATTACCCAACCACAACATTTTCAACGAACAAACTTTGGATTGAAGGGAGCTACTAACATACCAAAGTTCTTAGAGTTTAATTTCAGGCAGATAATATTGACCAAATTTCAAAAATTTAAGTTTCTTCATTGATACATTAAAGTTATCAAAGAGTTAACTTCAAGAAGGTAATTTTAACCCATTGGATACATAAAATTATTAAAGGGAAATGAGATAACAAAAACAAATAAGAATAGAGAAACAATAACCTAAGAAAAACCAAAAATAAAAAATATGCATATTCACATCTGCAATAATTGTAAATCAAACAAGAACACCAGACATTAGAAAGTAATTCTTACCAGGCACACCTCTGTACCACTGTCATGCCATCTTCTAATTTCTTAGTGCAATTACACTTAGACAGCTATGTTGTTGGTGTAAGGTATGCAAATTTTTTCCTGCAAAATTAGTATTCCATTAGCATTTTGACTAAAGCAAAAGTATCGTAAGTAAAGTGTAGAGAGCCAATTAAATCTGAATGTAATATCGGACATAGATGACCCAGCAACATCTGCCACTGAAGAAGAATACACAACCTCAAACTCCAAAGTGCAAACAGAGTCAGGTAGTTGAATCCAAAAGTTAGATTTTGTAGTAAAATTTAAAATGAATATTTTATTATTTGCCTTCAATATCTTTGAATAAGGAAAACAAATAATTACATTGAAAGAATTTCTTCTGGTTCTTGGGCATATAAAACCACAAGAACAACACGGAGAAATTCTCATTCAATATTAACAGCAAGAGGGTTGGCAACAGGGTCTGTACCATTTGGAATGTGGTGACAGATCGCTATTGATGACGTAAAAATATCCATGCGAGAAAAGGTTGAAAGAAATTATATTAGGATGAATACAACTACCAACAGAATGTAATTCTCAAATGAGTATTCATAAAAACAACAGCACCGATCCTCCCCCACACATTTTGGGGTGAACAGAGTTTGCAGAACAAGACATCAAAGTTTGAAACTTCATCTTTTTCTCAATAAGTTATGCATATAGTTTTCTCATATATCTCATTGTCATACTTAAAGTAGCCTATGAAGACATTGATTGGAGATAAAATTGTGTGAATAACCATGCTCCTCCTGAAACTCGTAATGTTCAATAAGCCACAAGGAACCACAGGGGACACAACACATTCATGTAAACGCAAAACAAAATGCACAAACACATCATTGAAATACTTCATTAACCATGGAAAATGGTGCGAGGCGAAAGGGGCTTTTCCCACTAGTGAGCAATTGCAATTGATAAATTAGTAGTTACAGCCAATTCACAGTGGGCCTCCATAGAAACTAAGAAATTTTGAATAAAGAATTGGCACCAACAAGTGGTTAGGCATTTTCCCAAATGTCAATCATTCAATTCAAAACACTTCACAACAACGCATTCTACATTCACAAAAGGGTATATTCTTATAGTTGCTGAACAATGTATATAAAACCCAAGATAAATTTATGTTTGGAAAGGACAAAAAATGAAAACAAGTAAAAACAAAATAAAAATCCTCGACTTAGGGTGAGGCTAAACAAAAAACAATTTTGCAATTGAGGTGCTCCACAAAAGAACACTGTGAATCAAAATCAAGATGAACAGATCAAATTATTGGCAAGAAGGAACCAATTAAAATAAGTTTCACGTTCTGTATTCCATATTAATGAAATTCAAAACGGAATAAAGAGAAAAACCTGTTGCTCGGTGCAAGCGAGGCATTTGCACACTATTTTCGCCCTCAAGAGCGCGGCGTTCTTCAAGGATTAGCCATTCAGGTTTGGCCTGCTTGTTCACAGTTGGAATGAATTTGGTGATGGAAGCAAACGAAGAATCGAGAGAGCTCAACGATGGTGGAAAAGAGAGGAGAGGGAGCTCCGCAAGATGAAACGGCTGGTTATGCCAAGGGAGAAGGAAATCGGTGGCTAGGGCTAAAACAAGTGATTCATATAGGAGGGACACCGTTGGATTAAAAGTTAGAATTAGTGTGACCGTTTGATTAGAGTATATGTTTTAGTGGTGCGTTTATATTTCCCCACAGTACACTGTATCTGTTTCTGTTGTGGTGAATTTCTAGTTTGCCACTTTAATTTATCAATGGTGGCGGAATCTAAAGTTTTGCCACTAAATATAACCCTTCTGTGGCGAAATGAAACTTTGCCACCAGAACTTTCAGTTCAAATTTATTTTCGCAACTAAATATTCATTTTCTTGTAGTGAAGGTTGATTATTTGATGAATTTTTACCTCTTTCATTGAGGTGCAATCTATACAATGTAAAAATTTGTCATAACATACCGCATCATTAATGAATAAATAACTTCTAATTATTTTATTTACGTCCATAGGTGGTTTATTAACTGTAACCTGAACTTTTTTTGGCATCATTTAGCCTATTATAACTAACTAAGCACAACCCTTAGGCAGAGTTTATTGTTACTATCTCTCTAATAGAACTTGGAATTGCCACCCACAAAACCATCCGATCTTAATATAGATATTGCCAAGCTTTATTAATAATTGAAAATCATAGGTTGCCCTAATAGAAAAGACACGTGAGGTTGGCCTACATAGTACACATAGGCCATGAATCATATGCCAAGTGTTTGGATCAAAAAAAATTTACTGCTTTGTTTGTTTGGTTGTTAACTATTGACACATACATAGGGACGTCCTCTATCTTACTTTTTTTTTTTTGTACTATCTCAATAATTTTTCTTGATTTTGAGCTATTTTATTTTTCTAATTAAGCATGTGGCAAGTGTTAAATTTACCTAATTGATGCACGAGAAATAAATTTAGAGATGCTCGTCTGATTAGGTATTGTTGGTAATGGTACAACTTTTTTTGTGGCTTTATATAACTGAGTTTAATATTGATGTCTCCTATAATTTCTTTACCTTTTTTCAATAAATAATTTGAGATTTTCGGGCCCTTACACATCTATTATATCCACCAATTATAAGTTGTATACATATAATTAGAGGATTTGTTGAACATTATTCTATAATTCAAACACTATTAATTACTTCAATGCAACTAAATTAGAAAAAAAATTAAAATTTTGTGATAACTCCTCCTTGTATTTCTAAATTGGCAAAACCCATTTGGAGTCCCTATACTTAGCATAAAAAGCTCTCAGCCCCCTATAATTATAAAAGTCCTATTTAACCCCCTGAACTTAGTAAAAGTGTACCTTTCAACCCCCTCATTGCCGTAGAGATATTATATTGAACTCCCGGATTTTTACACCTTTTCTCAATCCAACCATTGAATGTGTAATAAATGAGTAATTAATTAAGTGTAAATAAAATTTTAACCGTTGAATGAAGGAATGATGTAAAAGGTTTGTATTGGTTTAAAAAAATATATTAAAAATTAACTCTTTAAAAAGTCAAACCAACCAAAATTTAACACATGACAATGAGAGGGGATGACAGATATACTTTTACCAAGTTCAAGGGGTTAAATGAGACTTCTGCAACTATAAAGGGCTGATGAACTTTTTGTGCCAACTATAGAAGATCGTGGATGCGTTTTGCCTTCTAAATTTAAAAAGTTAAACATAACTACGTAAAAATGGAATGACTTAGAAACAAACAACAAATTTCGATTCCAGTATGAAAGTGAAAGATCAACCTTTCTAAGAATTTTTAAATTATTAAAAAATAAATTAACATTCATGTTATAGAAACCTAATCAGAAAAAATTGGTGCTGAAAATTAAATTTTAGAATTTTTTTTACATCTTTTAAGTTTATGGAGAAACTATGAAACTATTCAACATTCTTCTTCATCCACCCCTCTCTTATTTCGATTTAATTGTGTTTATAGTCTTTCCTTTTCTTAAATTTGTGAATATTCTACGTCATAGACTTATATTTCCCACTGTATATTGGGTTACTAAAATATGAATATATGGTTATATATTTTAGTTGAAGATAGGTTTACAACTGGATTAAATTCCATTAACTTTAAACTTGTGTAATTTTCACATTTGGTACATGATATAACTTTTTTTAGTATGATTTCTCCAGATTTAAAAATCCGTCGATATTAAGACGTTAATTCTTATGGTTGTGGATATTTAAAAATATTTTTTGAAGTTAAAATAATTTATCGATGAATAAATGAACTCATGAAAGTTCATTAGTTTGAAAGTCAATTTCTTTAAACATTTATTAATTATTAAAAAAAATTAATTGTAGTGTTTAAGCTCTCATTTTATTATTGTTTCTGTTTGTTCTTGCTCTCGTGACAACTTTTTTTTTGTTATAATGAAATTATGGTTCCATATTACGGTAGAATATTGTGTTTGATGTTCAATAATTTAGTTTGAATGAGATACTCCCTCTTATTATTTTTTTCATGTCATCTTAACATTAATCATCATAATTAAGAAACCATTTATGGTGGTATTACAATGACTAATTTGTCATATATCCATTTCTCTTATTTCTTATCCATTTTCTTATAATTTCATTAATATTTAATTTCACTATTAATTAATATAAGGGTGAAAAAAAAAAGAAAATACACTGAAAGCGAAAGTTGACAAATTAAAAGAATTAAAATAGATATTTTTTAATTTCGAAATAAAAGATAAGAAACTTACCTTATCCGAAGACGTGACTAGATATAATCAAATGTGATTTGTGAGGAGATTAATACGTCTTTACTTAAGCTGGTACATAATCAGATTGCCTACACGTGGAAAGTTACGCCACACCTTTCCCCATAATGACAAGCGCGTGTAAACCGATAAATCTTTTCCAACTGACATATAACACAACTCCCCTCAGCGCGTTTCACTCCACTCGCTCAATCAAATTCATTTCTCTTATTTTCCTTAGCTACCCCTGCTTAGAAACGTGGCCTTTGCTCTACCATACGCGAGTAGCTGTGAATTTCATACGCTCTAGCAGTTTGAGTTCCTTATCTCTTATCATAGACCGCCACGTGATCACAACAATAATGCATGAAACAATTTTAGGAAAAGGCAGAAACGATAACCTTACGGCCTGTCACGTAACCGCATCTTTAATTCCTAAGTTTTCTGCATAGATCGGATACGGCAGTTCAACCTCTTACCTTTTATTAATGACGATCGGATTCGAGTCTATGCCTGGAAGTTCAGGTTACTTGGATTTGTTCCCGGAGAGGAGAATGTCTTATTTCAGTAACAATTTCGTATTAAGATTGACAGTTATTGCTGGCATCGGGGGCTAGTTCTTCGGTTATGACACAGGTACATCTGCTATTTAATGCTAAAAACTTATATTCAGCCTCATGATTAGGAACTAGAAACTGCGGTTTCTTGTTGTGTCATGATCAATCAATTATGTCCCTTTGTAATTTTTGTCTGTAATGTTTCTGTTTTTGTTTTTGCAGGTGTCATTTCTGGTGCCCTTTTGTATATAAAAGATGACTTTGAGGCTGTGAAGAACAGTAGCATCCTACAGGTAAAACAAAGTTCATGTTTGTAGATTCATGAATAAATTTTATACTAGTGGAAATCATTTTAATTTCTGTCTTGTGTTTTGAATTGGCAGGAAACAATTGTTAGTATGGCCCTGGTGGGTGCGATCATAGGAGCTATGTCGGGAGGTTGGATTAATGATGCATATGGAAGGAAGAAAGCCACCCTTTTGTCGGATGTTGTATTTGCAGTTGGAGCAGTGGTTATGGCGGCTGCACCGGATCCTTATGTTCTTATTGTGGGTCGCTTTTGGTTGGACTTTGCGTGGGTTTGGCCTCTGTTACTGCTCCTGTTTATATAGCTGAGGCGTCTCCTTCTGAAGTAAGGGGAGGACTTGTAAGCACCAATGTTCTTATGATCACTGGTGGACAATTTCTGTCCTATCTCGTTAATCTTGTTTTTTCTGAGGTCAGTTTTAGTTTCTTCTTTTCGTTTCTTTTTACCATGTTAGAGCATAGTCTGACGAATCAAGTTTAATCACTTTGCACTTTTCTAGATTAGGCACATATGTCATGGTTAACTTTGGATTTGATTGTTAAGATTGTGTGGATTCTCTGTATATATGCTGTTTATTGTGGTGTGTTTTAGGCTAAGCATAATGGTGGAACAAACTGCACCCACATCTTAGTTAATTACTCTTATAAGTGCAAACATTTGGCTTCGAAAGATTAGCTATTGCTGAAAAAATAATATGGTGATCAGCTTCACAGCTTTTCTTAGATAATGATTCATTAAAAGGCTCTCGGGATTGTTTTGTTAGTGGTGTTTAAATGTTGATTGCATATCTGAATTCTTTGCATCGCAGTGAGAATTTAGTTCTAATCATAGGCTCAAAGATAAGGTATTGTATTTGTATATCATGTTGTGTTAGTTTCTAATTTTGCAGCTTCAAGGACACGGCAAGATATGTTGTGCTAGTTAAGTTATGGGGATTGCTTTCTGAAAACAACGATGGCAAATTCCCAGTTTCCTGTCTGATTTGTATGGTCCATGTGTTTATGGTTGTTACTGTCACGTAACTCGTTCTCATTGGCTTAAAAGAGACTGGTGTAGACAACTATAAATTTCTGAAAGTTATCTTTTGCAAGGCAGGACCTAGTGGTTATATGATGGGGACTGACAAGTGAACCCCATTCTAATTTCTGGTCTTAAATTATACTTTTGTATTTTCATTTGAACAGATGTCGATAACTTTATGGATCTGTCTGTTTTAATGAAGTGAAACTCAAAATGAGTTCTAAGCTACAATAGTTGTCATATGTCAAGTGACTTTTGGTTTCTAAGGGTTTTAAGGCATCATTGATTCAGGTTCTCCCTGTTGTTTAGTGTTGATGTCATATTCCTTAGGGTTATCACTTATTTTGTTCAATTTGGCGAAGATATATTAACTTGTGCAAGAGCTTTTGGTGTGAGCTAAGCGAACTTAAGTCCATACTGATAATGCCTTATGGTTAGGTAACAGTATCTGAAATTCCCTGTTGCCTTTTTTCGTGAAAACATCTCTGCCTTCCTTATATATATGTTATTAGCAAAACTTTTTGTTGGCATTGCTGCAGCTTCTCATGTTCCAGCTCAGCCATCATGGAAAAATTATACTTTCCTAACGAGGTCTCACTTTGTTGGCGCTGGTAGTAATACTATGTGTGCCTTCATCATTTTCAGCTTTCTTTCATTCATCCACTCCTGAATTGCGTTAAGCTTATGTATAATATAGTGAAAAGAGCAAAATTAATTTCTTCAAGTTTGTCCAATTACTTAACTTCTTAGAAAATAAGCATGCATACGAAAGCATTTTAGCTTAGTGAAATTTTTATCTGGTTGCTCTGTGACGGTCTAACAGTGTTGCTGCTTCGACAGGTTCCAGGGACATGGAGGTGGATGCTCTGTGTTGCTGGTGTGCCTGCTGTTATTCAGTTCTGTCTTATGCTCTGTATGCCAGAATCTCCTCGGTGGCTTTTTATGAAGGTTTTACAAGCAATCCAATGTGATAATTGATAATGAAATGGTTTAGGTAGAGCTAATACTAATTATTTGGTTCTTAACAAGCAGGATGATAAAGATGAAGCCATAACAGTGTTGGCTAAGATATATGACCTTGCTCGCTTGGAGGATGAAGTTGATCACCTTTCTGCTTCTATAGAGGAAGATCGCCTCAAAAAGGACACCATTCGGTGCATCGATGTGTTCAAAATTGAGGAAATGAGACTAGCATTTATTGCTGGTGCTGGACTTCTGGTAAAATTGCATTGATCGAATGAGCTTCTATTGCCATGTTTATGACATCTTAACAGCTCAATTCATGAAACAGAGCTTCTCTCGAGTTAGGGCCCGCTTGGGATTGTTGTATCAGATGTTGTCTCCAAAAGTTGGTCTAACCAATTTTTCATATGACAACATATGCTGGCTTTATTGGACACCAGATTTTGGTCCTCCATACTAATAAATTTGGAACTTTTTAAGCTGTTTTTCCAAAACTAAGATCAGCTGCTGACGAAAGGGTTGACTTTTGTGGAGGTTGGGCAGATTTGGAAAGAGAGGGCTTGGGGGAAGAGTTATGATGCTGATAGGCTGCTCGAGCGAGGAAAAGGGCCGGTGTATTTATTTGTTCGGGTCGTGTTAATGTGTGGGTAGAATTGTATATGCAAAAGGATGCTAGTGTTTTTAAGTGTTCTGGAGATGGAACTGATAGCTCATAGCTTTGGGTAAGTTTTTACCTTGGGGCTCTTTTTCTGTTGCTCTAAG
>CAOJBJ015339281.1:0-13394 GCA_948291685.1 Euphorbia celastroides | reverse complement strand
GTTTTAAAATAAGGGGTTAGCATTTTGAAAGGTTTCAGGCGAAGAGAGCCATAAAGGAGAGGCTGAAGATTTGGGAAAGAAGATGAGAATGGTTGTGCGTTGAGTCGGAGATGAATTCTTGGTCGGAGGTCACTGAACCGGGTTTCGTCCGGTTCCCGGGTACACCGGATTTTTCCAGTTTATTTCGGTTCAATCCCGTTTCTTTTTTAAACCGTCAAAATCTGTAAATTGGACCGAAAGTGGGTCCGATTTTCAGTTTTTCCGGTTGAACTGGCCAGTCCGGTCCGGTTTTAATAACATGGATAGGAGGAATAGAGGATGCTACATGTCTACTGTGTTGTACAAGGCTATAGGGTGTTTTTATATGGAGATTTTATATTTGGATCCCGAAATTTTTAAGTATTCAAATTATTAATAATGGTCTAATTTTTTTTTCAAATAATTTTAATTTAATTGAAAAATCAAATATGAGTGGGGTTTTAGTAACTATGAGTCATTAAATATTAGTAGATTTGTTCATCGGGAGGTCGGACCGGGTTCGGGCCGGACTTATTCGGATTTTTGACTAAAAACATCAACCCAAGCTCGATCCAGCCCATTCTCTAAAATTTTGGGTTTGGGTCGGGCTTAGAAAGTCATTACCAAACCCAGCCTAAAGTCCAAATAATTTTATTTTAAAATATTTTTAAATAAATAAAAAATAAAAAACACTAAATGAATTGGGAATCGTACCTCTTTCCCATGCCCGAGGATCAAATAAACTTAAAAAAAATAATGCAAATTCAAGAATAAAACAATGATGTATCGGAAATTAGCCATTTTTCACTACTTCATCAGAATTTTGGCGAAGAATAAAAGATGAACAAGTAACTCGAGAAAAAATGACAGCCATATATACTTTATATTGGCTAATGAAGTTTTAATTCCATTTTAACCCCATATTCATCTCTTGGATAGTCTTTGGAGAAATGAATTTGATTTCATTTTCTTAACTGCTCACTAAGCTCTTGTTTGTAGGGTGATCATTCGGTCGAAACCGAACCAAATCAATCCAAACCTAATTAAACAATATTCGAATAAGCAAAAAAATTTTATCCAACCAAACCGAATAATATTAAAATCGAACCTAACCAAGCCTAAATAAATAATTTGGTTTGGTTAAAAACCAATCCAATCCAAATTTATATGAACAGGGTATAAAACTTGCAAAAAAAAATTGAGCAAAAACCATTAAATGGATACTACAAGTACAAACTTGAGATATTAATTAATAGTAATTAATGGACATTGAATAAATATTACATATTATTATATATATTTTATATCATATATAATAATGTACATATATATACATAAAAACTTATATTACATATAATTCGGTTTGGTTTGGTTTCTTCAGATTTTTCAAAAAAATATCCGAATCAAACCAATTAACCGAAATATATAATTTTCATTATCCAATCCAAACCGATTATTTGAAATATCTGAACCAAATTAATAATTGTTTGGTTCGGTTTGGAAACCGGATATCCGAACCATTTGCACACCCCTAATCATGGTGGCTTAGGGGGGTGACGATGTAATATATGCTCCTTTGGTTTCCTTAATTAGGGCCCCTTGATCATAGTATAAGTGTAAAGTTTCGGAAATTATAGCCAATACTACTTTCACAAAACTAGTAGATCCTGAGTTTTCCTTGTTTTTTAGTGGTCTCCACTACCTCTCTCCTCATTCATTTAGATTTTCAAATTTTTAAACGACCATATCTCTCAAACCGTTGATATTTTTTACACGATTTTTTCAAATATTTGTTCGTTATATTTTTATCGTTAAAACAAGATCCATGATGATATACTTTTGATGAACTTTTTTTCGTTTTTTCAAATTGTTGTATTGTTCTTGACAAAGTATATTACTTTTACACTGTCTGGGTAAAATTATTATCCCGATTTGAAAATGTATAAGACTTATACCTATTTCAAAAAAAATTATATTACTTTTACACTGTCTGGGTAAAATTATTATCCCGATTTTGAAAAAGGTAAGACTTATACCGATTTGAAAAAGGTATATTACTTTTACACTATCTGGTAAAATTATTATCCCGATTTCAAAAAAGATATAAGACTTATACCGATTTGAAAAAAGGTATAAGTCTTATACCAATTTCAAAAAACGTATAAGACTTTTATAATATCATTCTAAAAATCATATACCAATTTCAAAAAGTATTATAATACTTAAATTAATGTCACTTTTCAACAATGTTTTTAGTTTTATAATATCATTGTTTTTAGTTTTCATTTCTAACAATGTCAGGTCTCTCTGAGTTTGTCTCTGTTCTTATTTTGAGTTTTGGTATCTGTACGAGCGGCACGACGGACAATCCTCTATGAGCGGCGAGCGGCACGACGGACAATCCTCTATGAGCGGCGAGCGGCACGACGGACAGTGGAGTCTTCGGTGAAATTTGAAACGACCATATCTGATGGATTTGCTTCGGGGGAGGCTGAGAACTGACCAGATATGCGGCAGATGACGAAGAGTCTTCGGAACGGTGAGATCGGCGATAGACGACGGTGAGGACGACGAGATCGACGGCAGAAGACGAGATTTGGACGGTTTCGACGAGATCTGGCGGTGGGGGTTCGGCGGCTAGTGTTTTTCAATGAGATCTGCGACGGAGCTCGGAGGCGTGTCGAATGATCTTGATTCAGCCGTCGTCCTCCATTTCTGCTATTTTCACCCGCCGCTGTTGCTGTCCACCGCTCACCGCTGGATTATGCCGACAAAATGAGTTTCCGGTGAAATCTCGCCATTTATTTCAGTTTGTCGTTGCCTCCCCACCTCGCCGTCGTTCGCCGTTGCTTCCCTGCCTCACCGCCGCTGGAACTCGACGCTCGCTGTTGTTCTGTAGAAAAGTCATATTTCTACAATTTCTTTATAAAAGATTCTATATTCTTAAAAATGGGTCCGTATGTATCTTACACTGGGATAAAAAACCAGTATTTGTAAAACTTGCCCTAAAGTTTTCTATTCTCGGTGGTAAGAATAAGGATAAACTTTAAAAAAATATCTTAAGATTTTACTTATTTATAAACGGGGTCCCGAAGTATTTTCTTTAAGCAAAAGATGTCCCGAGATTTCCAAAATTTTGATAAAAAGGGTTTCTTGTTTCAGAAAAGTGGTCTTACATTTTTTATTTCAAATAATACAATGTTTTAATAAGTAAACCTTATTTTTAAAATTTTTTCGTCAACATTCGAATATTTTTCGAATGTTTTTTTTATTTTCTACAGTTTTTAAAGTTTATTATCACAATTTAAATAAAAAAATCTAAGCTAACAAAAAATTACAGAATTTATTTGTATCGTGTATTGTATGTTAAATAATTATCTAACAAAAATACATACGGAAATGAATAAGATTACTTACCTATTTACAAATTCTTTGAAACATCATAACCCCTTTTGAAAAAAATATACCTCAAAATCCCTTTTTATAAATGAGTTAAATCTTATTATACTTTTTTTAAAATTTACCCAAAAAAAGATCTAGAAATTTCCTTTTAAATTATTCCAATACGTAATGAGTACGTAAGCACTGATTTTCGGATTCAAATCATGATTTTGACCAAGCTCCACCTGAGAAAATTGAATTTTCGAAGTGGATCACATTTCTTGTGTTGAACGGCTCAATCCAGGTGGTAGCTAGATTAGTAGTCGTCAATTGCTTATCTCCTACCTACAACAGATCTTAGTAGATTTGGTTATAATATCACCGTAGATTTCTATACATGTTCACCCCACGTTTCTTTCGCCGGCGTAAATGGCAATTGTTATCCTTACTAAGTTGTGAATTAAATATTAGAAAGGAAAAATAAAAACACACAATTCGCTTATTTATAAGTTATATACAGTAAAATCTTTATAAATGCATATGCCTAGCATCTAAAAAAAGTATTTATTTATCGAGATTATTAATTTATCAATAAATACATATTTAGTATTTTAAAGAATATTTTATAGTATGTGCCACAGGTTGGAAAGAAATAAAAAAGATACTTAAGTTAAGATTGTTTCAAATTTTCAATAGAATTTAACTAGTTCATATATAAATATATATAAAACCTAAAAAGTTTACTATTTGCTTATTTATTATCTTGAAAATGTAAGCAAATTTAGTCCAGTATATTGCATATATGCAATTTTATTCGTATATATAGAATATGAAGAGAGTTCATGTTAATTATAAAAGAAAAATTCTAAACATCAGTTATAAATATATATTTTAATAAGAAATAATTATTAATTTTATATTATTTATGCAGAAATATATATAAATTTTAGATTTATTATATTAATTATTATTTTATATTTTTTTATGAATCTTTAATACTTTATTTTTAATTATTATCTAATACATTTAATAAAATATATATTTAATATAACTGGTATTTATTTAATAAAAATATTATTTTATTAAGATTCTGGTGTATATGATAGTTGGTTGTTTTCCGTTCTATAGAATCAAGCAACTTTTCTCAACCAAGCCCAAAAATAAAGATACTGATGACCATAACAAAGCTCCAATATTGTCAAAATGGGCCTATCCTTGGGTAACTCATTTTAAGTTTTTTAGCAACAAAATGAAATCACATCACTATTAATTTTTTTGGAAATTAACAGAAATACCCATTTCAGGTTTTTATTCACTCATTACCATGAATTTGAGGACTTTTTTTTGTACTGTTTTAATTAGCTGGAATGACCTTTCAACGCCTGGTCTATTGAAATAATTTATTAAGAGATCGTCTTCTCCACTCTTTGTACACTAGGATATTTTATTTACCTTCGATCATTTCAAATTTTAAAAAAATGGAAAACCTTGGGAAATAGATTATGAAATTTTATCATTTTTTTTATTGTTCTATTATATATTCAAATTATATTATGAGTTGAATAGACTAGATGGTAAATAGAGAAGAAACTGATGGCTAAAGTATCAAGAATAAAGTTTTAATATTCATCTAAAAATAAGAATATGACGTTATAATGGATTCAATATAAGTATAAAACATTTGGACAATAATATACCTTGATTCTCACTTATTCACACAATAAAAAGTAGTAATTGATTAAATAATGAACATTAATTATTACGCAAAATAATCACCATCATTGCAACTTAAAGAAGCACCAAAGCTGAGAATCAGCACACACAACACTAATTTTGCACTGTTTCTAATCAAGGTGCAAAATTACAAAATATATATAATTATATAATATGATGTAGATAATCCAAAAACAGAGAAGATAAATGTTTTCCATGAAAAATAAAAAAACACCAAACAAAAGATAGATTGCTGTAAGAGAAATGATAGATCAAGGTAACCATTCAGGCATGTAATTGCTCACGCTTGGACCAGCTGTGACCACTGTCAATGTTTGATCATTCGGATATCTGTAGTGGCAAAGATCGATTAGTGAACTGATCAGACACAATATACGAAAAGTATGTGAGAATATGTTTTTTTCAGAAATTATATAGAAAATAGTTTTAAAATTTCAGACGTGAAAGGTGACATAAGTGATACAAAAACCGAAATAGAAACCTTGAAATGCCACTTCTAAAGAAGTATATGTTCATATATTGTCGAGAAATGCGTAAATAATGAAAATAGAGCAATATAACTGTAAATACGGAAAATTTGGAAATATATGTTTATGTGATTTCATTTGAAAAATAGAAAAAACACATGGCTTCAAAGAAAGCATAATTAGTGTTCAAAAGTTGCAAATTATGTGTCATTAGCTTAAATAACAAATACAAATTTAAGTATAGAAGAGTGACATTCCAAGATAAACTAAAATGGTTCATTGGAAACAGTTACATGATCATTAGTTAAGAAACAAGCTTTTAATATTTACAATTTACAAAAGGTCAAAGTACATTTAGACCATGAACTTATTTCTAACGGCTTCTCACTCCCTTAAACTTACAAAAATATAACTATTAGCCCCCTTCAACATATAAAAGTGCACCATTTTGCCCCTAAATGACGTGTGTCAACTTTTAATTGGCTTGGCTTTTTAAAAATTCCGTTTTTTTTTTCTATCAAACTTGACATGTGAAATTTCAGAGGTTAAAAACACTTTTTATACAAGTTCAGAGTGGTGAAGGGTTCTTATAAATAAAATTCAGGGGACGAGAGACTATTAGGAACAAGTTCAAAGTGGTCCAGATGCATTATGCCTTACAAAAACAGTTCGAAAATTTATTTACCATCTTTGAAGCAACAAAAATGAGACATAAATATGCTAGTATATCCGAATTTCCATGCTACCTAAACGACCAATTAACGGTCCAAAACCACAACTCAATAGTGTAACCGAAATGCTAAAGAGCAAAGGAGAAAATGGCATACCCGATTTGTAAAGTGGGTTCACAATCCAACGGATGGTAGAAGCCCTCATTTTGGGGTTGACCACCATAAGCCACCTCTTCTTGCCCGGTCAACTGCATCGGGTTGACTTGGTACCCTTCCACCAGCTGCACCGGAAAACATTAACTTATCGATCGATCAATAACCGGGCCTTAATTCTAATTAGGCTTATTCATCTAATTACAAATTGATCAAATTTGTCTAATTTTTTTTATTATTTGAGTTATTTGTATTTGATAAGTGAGAAATGTGGCCTACCCTTTGTTTCAGGGATCTGTTTGCTTCATTGAGTGAATGTTCCTGCAAGCAAGAATTAGAAACAAATTGATAAATGAAGCAAGAACTTGACTTAAAGTGGCACATATAGATACAAATCAAGCATGGGATTTTTAGATATTTAAGTTTAAACGTGGATTCCATCAAATATGTTGAAGCATAAAACACACACTGAGAAACTAATTTAGAGGAGTACTCTATTTTCATACCCTGCGTTGTAGATCAGTGAGCTGGTCCAACATAAATTGAGTCTGTAAAACATTAAAGAAATGCTTATCAGATACCAAGAGTATATAGAAACGACATTCATGTTTTAGTATAAGAAGAAATATAAGATCCATTTTCTAATAAGTTTCCATGTTCCCAGGTATTTGATTTAAAGCCTATCCCTGAAGTATAATGCCAAGAGTACTCTAGCCCCGAATGTAGAAATATGTGGTTACTCTCGGTAATTGCTAGACTTACTCAAATAATTTCTTGGAAGAGACAAATATAAGCTAAAAATAGAAAGAAAAAATTAAAATGGAAAGGTATAAACCCTGATTGATCTTATTTGCTTCAATGACATATCAAGTTGTCTTTCAAGTGACTCAAGCTCCTTGCTGCTCAAAGGACCAAGGTCTTCTCCTAGCAAATTCCTGTCCGAACAACAATTTCATATACTTTTTCAGTATCCCAAATTCATTAAAACTTAATGTTTAACAAGAAAAGGACCATTAAATTCTTGAATTTTTATTTCAGTGGCACATAACCACCGAACTTCGATGTTTTAGGAGAGAAAAGTTGGGATTCAAAAAAAATTTTGAGAATATTACGGAAGGAAAACAACTTGTTTCGAGCTCCAGCCATCATGACGGAAACTAGCAACTAGACAATTTATTGCTTTGAGGATATGTCTTATAATTAGTTTATTGTAATCAGTGCATTTAAGAAATGAAATCATCACATTTAAACACTCTACATCCGAAACGTCATGTTCAAAACAAAAAGATTCCAGCTGTTTTCTCATGGAAGTAGTACTTCATTCCAAAGAACAGCGTGTTATAACAAAATTGAAATTTGAACACGAAACTGAAAGAGAAAAAGGGGGCCGGATTGGTTACCTTTGGGATCTTTGAAGGGCTTCATAGCGAGCTTTGAGCTTCAAATATTCTTGTTGACTGCTTAGCTCTTGCTGCCATAGTGTTCAAACATGGACAAGTTTAGAATAACAATTCAATATGTATTATGCACATTTCTTTTGTGTTGAAATTTTTTAACCGTGTCAAACCCGGCTAGTTCGGTCCAAGACCATGATAAAATCTATCGCTACTGTGTCTTCCAATTGTTATTTTACCATTTATTTTATAAGCATGTTCTCACATACTTTTTAATGATAAAAGTGGAGAGCAGGACGAACTCGAAGTCCCACTATTTTAATTTTTTTTTTTCATTAATTTAAATATTAAAGCCAGTAGAATAAGAGATTACCAAAGCTTCTCTTGCAGAGACATTGGTGTCTGGTGCTCCATAGTTGCATTTCTGGTACCTCTCAAGTGTCTTGAGCATGCTTTGAATTAACAACATTATGAATCAAATTCAACAACCATATAATTGCATTAATGAATAATACATAGTTACATAATTCAGAAATGAATTATTATGAAAAATTATTAACAAAATAGCACAATAACACGAGTGTTAGTAATGCTTCATGTAGTTAGGAAAAAAAAATTTCGCCTACTATTCAAAAAGCATGTTTTTCGTAGTCTCACGTTAATCTATACGTATTTTGTTTCACCGTCTTTGACACAAACACATTTGAAATGAAAAATGCTAATTGCCTAATTAATTAAGGATTATTTCTAGCATTAACCAAATTAATGTTTCAAGCAATTAATCTTCCATTAATGAATTAGGTGACAAACTTCAACTAATCTAATTACACCAAGTAAACTCATTAACCTAAATATTAAGACAGCTAACTTAAGAAATTAGACACTGCACTAATTAAACTACGGTAATGTGCGAAGCATCTCGCTCTCACGAGAATTTATGAAATTCACCCCCTAAACAAAATCTCCTAGAAAAATGATTTTTTTCATTTAAAATCCATATTTTTTATCTACCGCTAAGCAGGGACTATTCAATTAGGATTTGACATATTATTGTCTAATTCTCTAGCAGAAGATTACATCATTGTAATATACTTAACCTAGAGAAAAATGATTTCCATTTTTGGAAAAAATGAACTTTATTATATGAAACCAAAACTGAAAGGATTGAACAGGAAAATGCCCCCACCACAAAATAAAATAAAATAAAAGCTAATGCTTTAACCTAAGGGCAAAGATGCAAGACCCTCAATTTCTGCAAAAATAACCCTAGAGAAAGCACATAAAAATTTATTTTTATTGGAAATAAGTAGCATAGATCCAAGATAATCCAAGAGGAACTTGAAAATTCTTTGGGTATTACATTGATCTAAAACTCATAAATTGCAGACTTCAATAACCCACACTTGAATGGAAAGAAAGAGAGAGATTTTGAATACCACAAAGAGATAGACAGAGAGGACTGATCTGCAGAAAAGATGAAGCCCTAATTTCATTTTGGTAGATTAAAAATCCAAACTTTCCCAGAAATCAGCTGATTTGATTGGAAACAAGATGAGAGAGAAAGAGAGAAGTTAGAGAGAGAAAGTGGGAAGTTCATCATCCAATGGAAATTACAGAAAATACCGTGAAATTTCAGCTATTATGTCTCATCTGCTGATTGATCAGCTGATATCTGAAGAAAAAGAGCAATTAAAAATCATTTATTTTTGGATCATATGAAAAATATATTCTAAAACAATTAAAAATTCGAGCTTGATTCTGAAGGTGGAGAAACCCTAATCCACCCTTGAAACAAGAACAGGAGATCAAATTTGATTATGAACGTTTCAGATTTGAAACATTGAAGATAAGAATCAAAATGGGTTTTTTTTTTCTTTAAAAAAAACCCAAAAAGCTTTGATCTTTGTTTAATTAGGAGAAAAAAACCCTTTTTTGAATAACACAGAAATGGGAAATTCACAGATTTCAAGCTAGAGAATCAATATAACAGTAATCTTAGCTCTTCTTCTTCTTCCTCTACTTTTTTCTCTTTAGTTTTCTCTCTCTTTTGATAATTTTCCGGTTGAGATCTAAAATCAACAATACAAAACGGCCTGCTAAAGAAACCAGACAATCACAGAAACGGCAAACCTTTACAGTGAGAGAAAGAAAAACACAAACTTTATTACTCTATTTTGATCTTTCCCTTTGAAAACCAAAACCCATCACTGAAACAGCAAAAAACGAGATCCCAAAGATCGAAAAGTCAGATTTCAAAACAAGGCAAAGAGATCAAAGAATCTATGGGTAGCCTCAATGGAAATGGGTTTAAAAGAGAAAGAGAGAGAAATATGGGAGCTTTGGTATAGTTTTGGTCTATACCTTGAACTACTGCAAAACTCGTACAGCTTTCCCCTATTGGAGAAGATGATGAGAGCAACTTCTGCATCACAAAGAACTGAAAGCTCATAAGCTTTCTTCAATAGCCCATTTCTTCTCTTTGCAAAGGTCACTTGCCTGTTGATTTTGTTCTCTATTCTCTTCAATTCTACTCTCCCTCTCCCCATTTTTTTCCCTCTTTCTCTCTCTCTATATCTCTCTCTACAACTCTTTGAGCACAGTTTTATACTAGCTCTATCTAAAATCTCTCTCTATTTACCCACCCTTCTGACGAGAATGTAAAAAGCTAATGACTTTATGAAATTTTGAGTGTAAAAGATAGGAACCTTTGATGAAGAAGAAGTCACAAAAAACCTAGTCATGTAATTAAATTTTATCCATTCTTTTTAGCTTAATGCACTTGGATCTGGTAAATTTGTCCCTAATAGTTTTTTGCCCGCTTGAACTTTCAAAAGTTCAGTCGCCTCTCTGGACTTGCGAATAAGAGCCTCTCACTTTCCTCAAACTTGTCTAAAAAGTACTTTTAAACCTTGAAATTTCACTTTTCAATTTATGATTGGATAGAAAAAATGAAGTATTTGAAAAGTCAACCCAATAAAAAGTCGACATGTGATATTTAATAGAGGTAAAATAATACATTTTTATAAATTAAAGGGAACTAATAAATACATTTTCACAAGTTCAGAAAAACGAGGGAGAAACTTTAGTGGACGAAGAGGCTATAGGACGGATGCATTTGGTTTTCTTTTCAAGATTGCAATTGTTTTGGTCTTTTTGGGTTTAGACGGGTGTGATTTGATGAGGGTGATGATCTGACGGTGGTGGGTAAGAGAGAGAAGATGTGGAGGAAATTGAGAAAAGGAAGAAATTGAGGGTGTGGTATTATCAGTGCTACGTGTTGATAAATGAACTAGACAGGGAAATCATATGACCTAACCTTAAAAACGTTGGATTTTTCTATGTTTCACTTCAATTTATTTTTACTCGTTTAGAGATTCTTGACATTGTTTACTCAACCTCGAGAAATTGCTTTCCGCATATATTCTACAAAAAAAAATATTCACACGTACCTTTCTCGAAATCGGACGAAAAATTAGCAGAACTAATAACTCAAATTAATCCTCATAACAACTAAAACACGTCTTAATTTTTTATTCTAGTATCTTTGCTAAAACCATGGTATAGTTGTATGACAGTCGAGGTTTATGTGAAGCTATTTTAAAATAAGTTATTATAACCGAATTAAGGGTGATACATTTGGTTGTGTAATGTTGCTTTAGGAGATCTAGTTATAGTCAGTTTTAATATTTTCACATGCATTACTGCGAATTTTGTTATGGTTTACTAAATCTGCACTTGTGTCTAAGATACTAAACTTTTAACCGATCATCACTTTGATCATATATATTGAAAATAAATTATCCTTCAAAAAGAAAGTGAGAGGAAAAATTGTGCCCCGCCCACTAACAATAACAGTAATAATTAAATTTTTTGTATGTGTAAAATAATTTGTTTTTGTTTATTGTACTCTTATTTCCTTTCTAACCTAGCAATGTGAGATATTGTTTTCAAACCATTCATCCTCTATATTTTTTGTAAGTTAAGGAATAAACATCACCAATTTACTAAGGACCATGATTAATTACTTGATCTAAGAAAAATATATGTTGCGTGACAAAAGCTAGGGCTACTTAATTAGTTCTATATGTATAGCTCACAATACTTTACTTCCTTTTTTATACAAAAAAAAAAAATATTTTTGTTACTTCTGCCAAATCAAATTATTAATTGATTTGGTGACTATCAATTTTCATACCCATATGCCATGCTGGGCATCTATCCTCTTAGAATTAAGTTTCTTAAATTTAAGAAATTATTTCCAAATTTCAAGAAAAAAAATATTAAGAGAGTGAAACTATTTTAATTGATTAAAAGAAAAGTTCTGTTATAAATCAAACATGTTTTACTTATATTGTTGAGACATCTACGCAGTATATATAAATATACATCATCATTATCACAGTAATTATAATATTTAAATTAGGTCTAATTTATTATGACATTATAATGCTCATATCTTTCCATTACTTGGCTATTAAAGTAAAAACTTCTTACTATGGAATATTGTGGAAAAATTGTTTGTTTTCTTATATAAACTACAATTATTATTATTATTATTATTTTTTTATATGTAATTATTATTATTGTTGACTCCTTGTAAAAGAATTTAGTGAAATTCACACTTTGAATATTTTTCAACATACTCATTCTTAACGATATATGTGTTTAATGTAATTATAATGTATTTTTACCAATAATGGAAGTATTGGAGATGACTTTTAATAAAGTTAATTCTATTTGAAAGAAAGAAAAAAAAGAGATCATAGATGACATTTCAGGGTAAACTTATGAAAAATTACATTTTTATAGGGGACAATGTTTCCATGATAAAAAAAATTTGCATTGAGAAATAATTTTATAGAGATGTTTCATGATAATAAAAAAGAAACAAATACTTTTTTTTATGAAAGAAGGTTTTCTTAGCTAAGGAGAAAGCCCTTAGCTAAGAGGAACCCGATATAAATCTCCCTAGTTTGCGAATGCGCGAAACTGTAAACTTTATATTCAAACTCTTCAACTCAAGTTAGGATATGTCCTACTTTTATTGGTTTGTTGTCTTCGGGGCGGCAAGCTTAATTGATGACATTATTTGCCCCTTCTCGCTGGAATCTCGCCGGGGTTGGTTGGTGTGTTTGATCACCCGCCCTGTTACTAGATATGCCCAAGGACTCGGATCCACTAAACCTTTAAACCGCTGCTTTTAACCCGTTTTCAAAGTGATGTCGTTTTGATTGTTGACCTAAGTATATAAGCGTTTTTCCTTCTCTGATTAGGGTTGCGAAACCAGATTTTCCTCAGCCGTTTTTCCTCTCTCGTTTTGGCGATTTCTTTGCTCCTGCTTCGTTTTACTCTAAATCATGTTTTCTTTTGGAGTTTTTGGACTTCTGCTTTGATCCGAAGGTTCCTCTTTGAAGTTTCAGTGGAGCTTCGTCTTCGGTAAAGGATTTGTATCTGTTTCGTCTTTCGTTTATGCTTACTGTTGATTACTAGGGTTTATTGTTGCGTTTCTGTGCGTATGTGTGTGATTTTGAGGATTCTTGAACTTTTCTTGTAATATTTCAGACATCTTTGTTTTC
>CAOJBJ015329943.1:0-20012 GCA_948291685.1 Euphorbia celastroides | reverse complement strand
GACAAGAGATGGAGGTGATGTGGGATAACAAATTGGATGCATTGGTGACAAGTGGAGCAGGAATAAGTCCAGTTCTTGCAATTGGAGGATTTCCTGCAGGGTATGATTACAAAGGAGTTCCATTTGGAATCAATTTTGGGGGATTGAAGGGCACTGAGCCTAAGTTGATTCAGATTGCTTATGGCTTTGAGCAAGCTACTAAGATCAGAAAGCCCCCTATGTTCAAGCCCTGAATCTACTTAGATTGTAATATCACTTTAAGGATAATCAAATTTGAAAAAATAAAATATACAGAAGACTCGCTTGTCATTTCAACTACAGACTAAAGTTATGTATGCAAGTTCAATAGTCACCCTATTAGCTTTATTGTCTGTTGATTCAAAACAAGTTCTCAATTAGAGAAGCAACCATTGATTATATACAACACGCATCTAACCAAAAGCAATCAACTTCAAAACAACAAGTATTTGATAGAAGTGAATCCACTTACTCATAAGGATGATAAAACACGCGATTAATCCTGAAAAAGTCATATCTAGCCCAATTTTCATGCATGGATTCCTTCTTTTACCCGATGATAACACTGTAACCAGATATAAGCTCCACGCTACCGCCGGCCATTCCGCCCTGCTCGGCTCCGGTGAAGCAGCGGGCAAAATGATCAGGATATCACTTGAAGAGCCACGAGCTCGCTTCATGAAATTGGGCTCAAATGATCGAGTTTGGGCCTTAACTGGGCCAGAGAGTATCTAGCCCAGCAGGACGATAGTAAATTTTGAAAAAAAAAACACTTCATTTAATGTTTTTGCTTATTTATACCTACACAACTAATTTTTATATTTAGATAAATCCAAATTAATATTTTTCATAAATATCGACCCATGTTTCTTTTTTATTTTTTTTAAACCGTTAATTTTCTTAGCACACGACTTTAAATTTTTTTTTTTTTTGATTTATTTTTCTCTTTGAAACTTAGAGGATATTGATTTAATATTCCCAAAATTTTTAATTAGTGAGTTATAGGATTTATGGCATAAAAGGTATCAGAATGAAAAAAAAACAAAGCAAAAAATAAATATGAGAGTTTATGAATTTTTAAACAAAAGCTATAGAAAATTTATGGTTGAGGATAAGAAATGCATAACACGTAGAAATTCAAACGCAAAAGGTATAACTTTAGTAATAAGAATCCAAATTCAAGAACCAAATTCAAAAGGTGTAAAAGGCTTTGCGGCTTTTAGGGTGTCTTCCTTTTGGATGCCTTATTAGCTTATTAGTCATTTACAATTCTTTTTCCCACATTGCCATTTTATAAAAAAAATCCAAATTCAAGAAGTTATAATGTCTATATTGAGGGAGTTTTTCCAACTATTGTTTAATGACAAAGGTATAGGTTTGTTGCATTGAAAGTATAAGTATTCAAATGCAAAAGGGAAATACAGGTGTAAAAACAAAAGGTATGAGAATCCACATATAAAATATAACCCATTTATTCTTTCGCACTCATCTATTGTTATCCTTAGATTATCCATAGTAATATGGACGAATAATAAAAAAAAGAGCGTTTATTATATATTAAATTGCTATGTGTTGTATAAGTTGAATTTAGACCCTAAACAGGAGTATTCTCGTAAATTTATCTTCAAATTTTAATCTATTTTTCTAATAAAAAGAAAAGGAAAAGAGAGCCATACTAGAAGTGGAATTTGTATGGGAAGAAAATAATGGGGAGTAGGTGTGGATATAGAGATATATATTTAAAATCTGTATTTAACCACTCTAAAAAATGGCATTAAGCTAACATGCAAATGGAGATCAATTTCTTTAAAAGAAATTGGAAATCGAACGACAAAAGAAAAGAAATTAAGAAAGTTAGGTGAACAAATATAGAATGGTCCTATTGAATAATTAATTACCAATACATTAGGAGTATGATTATTAGGCACTCCCACACCCACACATTACCCACTACTTTGTTCCGTGATATGTACATTTCATTTAAAGAAATTGCAAGCCAATGTCCTTATACGTGAGTTTTAGCTTTTCATATAATTTATATAACTCAATTTTTTTTTTTTTTTTGAAAAACATATAACTCAAATTCAAAATACACGTCACAGATCAAACAAGATTTTCTTACTATTTCAATTGAGAGGTTGGTAGCCATGCAATTTTACCAAGACCTAGACAAATGCACCCGTATGAGTCAGCTTTATTCCACTATAATTGTGAGAACTGAGAAGATCAACTTTCACTTAATTATCCTATTTTATAAGAGACATGGTTCAATTTTATTTTGAACCGAATTGTAATAAATGAATTACATCCCTTATGGTTTTTTTTATCTATGGAATCAACATGATGTTCGCCCATGACCTGCTTATGAATTCGCTTTATTTTAGAAATAATATACAGTGACTTCACTGAACTTAGTCCTAAATGCTTTTTTTTTCTTTGAATTTTGAAGTGTGTAAGATAATTTCCCAACTTGTAAAAATGTACTTAGTCACCGCATGTCAGCTTCTATTTAACTCTTCAAATATGTCATTTTCTTTTTATCCAAAGATTGACATGTGACATTAAAAGACAAGGTGATGAAGTTTTAAAATTATGTGAAACAAACTTGTATGCTTATGTAAGTTGAGGGGGTTATTTAGAACACTTCAAAGTTCAAGAAGTTAATAGATGTTTAAAAACTAGCCGGGCTAATCTGAATATATTACACCTTTTCTTTTTCTGTGATTTTGTTCAATTTAACACTTGTTCACCGACTTGGAATCATTTGTAATCACTTTGTTAAGTTAGCTAGAGATATTGACAGAGTAGATTTTATTTTCTTCCGTAAGCTAGCGAGTTAGGAATTACATGCCCTGTCCAGATTTTTCAATAAACATATATAGAAGAATTGAGTTGAAGTGGCTTTTCCTAAGGTCTAATGAATTATTAATTCATTAGAAAAGGAAATGAACGTTGTTGTCATGGTAATGTAATGACACGTCTAAAAGAGTCAGAAATATTTCTAACAACTTTGACTGAACCTAAAAAAATTATTCCGCACTCAACAAAGTTAATGTCAAATTTTTTTATTGATTTATTACTACCTTGACCTTTCGGGCAAAAGAAAAAGAGTGCACACTCACAATTGGAACAAATTCAAGAAAGTGGGTATCAACTCCCTAGTTGTAGTTGAACGCCCTTTTTTTGAATACAGTGTCCATCACCATTATATAAGCCCCCAAACAACATCTATTTTTCCAATTCACAATCACTAACCAAAATATGGCAAACCTGCACATCATTTTCTTCATAACTTCCCTTGTAATTACAACTTCCTTAAAACAGGCTCAATGTTTCAATCCAAACAATATGGAACTCATCAAAACCCAGCAAAAAGAGACAATAACCAATCTCCAGTTCTACTTCCACGACACAGTCAGCGGAAAAAACCCAACCGCCATCAAGGTGGCTCAGTCGGCTCAAACCGGCAAATCTCCAACTCTATTTGGCGCCATTATGATGGCCGATGACCCATTAACCGAAGGACCCGACCCGAAATCCAAATTGATTGGAAGAGCCCAGGGGTTTTACGGGTCGGCGGGGCAGAGTGAAGTGTGCCTTATTATGGCTATGAACTTTGCTTTCACTGACGGCGTCTATAATGGCAGCTCCGTTAGTTTACTTGGGAAGAACTCGGCTTTGAGTCCGGTGAGAGAGATGCCAATAATCGGGGGGACTGGGCTTTTCCGGTTGGCTCGGGGCTATGCCATTGCAAAGACTCATTGGTTTGATTTCAAAACTGGCGATGCTATTGTTCGCTATAATGTTACAATTGTTCATTGAAACTTGATTGTATTTGTATGGTTGGTGTGAGGTTCTATTCAAATTCCGATTTTTCTGATATATATTATGCAAATAAATAATATTTACATTTAATCTGCTAGTTTTGTGATCTTATATATTATATTGGTGCACCAGTTGAATCCATTGTTTTTGTCCGAAAAAAGACAACGGCATGCTGTTTTGAACTTAGTTGCAGAAAAAAAAAAGAAGAAAAGTCTTGACGGAAGTCGAACACAGGTCGCTGGATTCAAAGTCCAGAGTGCTAACCGCTACACCATAGAACCTGATTCTTATCAAGTTGGTGACGTGCTATTGATTAAACAGTAGTCTTTCAGCAATACAATAACAATTATTGGTTAATTTTGCTGCGGCTTAAAATCGTGGTGATACATTAACTTTCAATTTACTAACATAAATTATATAATAATACATGAACTTTAAAACTTGACATAAAGATACATGAACATTCTGATTTACTAACATAATGGTTATGATGACCTATAACCATAAATTTAACCTTTTAATTATAGGTAAAAATAAGTTGTAATATTTTTGTTCCAATTTTGCCCCCACTAGAGTCTCAACATGGTTATGCTTGTTGAAACCATATTTACCCGCTGCCCGCACCTCGCCGTTGCGGTCAACAATTTCCCGACGAGCCCAAAACAAAAGGAAAATACCGTCGCTTCTCTTATCTCCGGTGAACCAAAATCCAACACCCATACCGCTCTAAGTCCCACCGGGAATTGAAACCCGTTTCGCTTTCTCGATTTCTCAACGTTTCAGTGTTATTCCTCGATTGAAAGTCATCGGCGCCTCAAATCCATCACTCCATTTTTGTAACCAAGGCAAATTCAGTTGAGAGAGAAATGACGGCGAATAGAGAAACGAAGAGAGATCAGATGGCCACGGGAGGAACGAAGAGGTAGGAAGACGAAGAGGAGGGAGGGAAGAGAGAGAGGCCGGCGGTGGATGAGATCGGAGAGGGGCAAGAGATCGAAGATCAAGAAAGGGGGAGGAGATGGAAGAAAAGGGATGAGATTGGAGAGGAGATACGGAGGAGGAAATCGTATAAGGGGAGGGTTTTTCAGTGTTTGGCCGACGGTTTCGATTCCCGGAAATGGCTCCGGCGATGGGGTGGTAGGGTAATTGGGTTATAGGGTTCACAAGTCATGGGTAATTGGACTATTTGAGTCAATATTTTAAGTTAAAGACAGACAAACAAGTTCATTAGCACGTCAACTTTTTGAGGGTAACAACTTATTTTTACCTACAATTGAAGGTTAATTTTATGGTTATAGGTCATTGTGATAGTTATGTTAGTAAAACATAAAGTTTATGTATCTTTATGTCAAGTTTTAAAGTTCATGTATCATTATGTTAGTAAGTCGAAAGTTCATGCACCGTCTATGATTTTAAGCCATTTTACTGCTTATTTCAGATCAAAACAAAATCGTGAAATATAGCATCGAAATTAATTTTAATTGTGAAACAGCCATCGAAATTCGAGAAATTTAGCACTTATAAAATGGAATCACATTGCACTATAAAATTCATATTGTAATTTTATGTTTATACTTAGAGAATCAGTAGGGAGCTATATAGTTATACTTCGGCTTACTTATTCTTTCTACAGATTTTTAGCTTTATCATTCATTATCGAGTGTTGTTTCCGTGTTCAAGCTGACTCAGTTTTTGTTTTTTTTTTTATAATGACTCAGATTTGTTTATATAGCTATCATTTTTTGTGAGTTAATTCGTAATTGTTAAATGTAGTCGTTGTTAGGTTAGTTACAAAACTTTTGCAACTTATTTGACGATTTCATGATAATTAACCAGCTATCATTGTCTTTTCAATAAAAGCAGTGCTCATCACTATTGTTTGCTATTTTGTTATTGTGACCTTGTAATTATTTTATTGATATAGTTACCTCATACTCTGTACTCACCTTTTAGGTGTGTAATGGTTATAAATATGCTACCTTATAAATAATTACATTGTAGTTTTATAGTTGTTTTAACGTTTTTAATTTTCCAGAAAAACTTGAAGATAATATATGAATATGAATCTAGATGTGAAGAGAAAAGTAAAAAAAAATTAAAAACTATATATATAAATAGCTAAATCCATCTAAGCTTTATGAAGTTGGTACAATTCACCCGCTTCTCTGAAGTTTCAAATGTTGCAACTAACTAGTTAAAGCTGGCAAAAATGTACCATTTAACTCCCGCTGATGTGGCGTGGAAAGAGAAAATTATGGAGAGTGAGTTGTATTTTTATTTTAAAAAATAATAAAAAAATCAAACATTTTAATTCCCTATTATGTATCACTCTCCTTCTTCACCGTATTGCACATACCACCGGCGGGCCGGCGGCTATCACCGGAACTCCATTGTCGCCTGGTACACTGGTCACTTTGGAAAATCCAACAGCACACTCGCCTGAAACGAGCTCAGAACTAGCTCTAACCTCTGATTTCGATAAAATAGCAGATAAGAACTCTCCAGCGCCGATGGCTTTGAAATCGAATCCCAAGCTTGCGGCCAATGCTGTTGAAGCGACTATTTGATTTTGGTCTAGATTTAGGATTTTTGGGTGTTGTTAATTTCATGAGTTTTGTTTGATTATTTGAAATTGCGGCATTGAGTGATTCATAGATAATGTGATTCTAATAAAACTAAGCAATAGGAAATGTGAATTGAAGATGCACTAAATGGCACATTGGAATCAGGAGGCGGAGGTGTCAGTTAGTGATGAAGGCACAGTTGGACCATTAATGGCGGTGGCGAGGGTATGGTTTTGCAGATTTAGTTTTCAATTAAATTGAGTTTATTATTCTTTTATTTCTTTTATTTTTTGGTTTTGATTTGGAAATTCCACGCTTTTTGTAAGGTAGAATTTTATGGAGACTTAAAGTGAATTTATGCACGTGTTTTTTTTTTTAATTTTCACAATACATTGTCACATGTAACTTTATTATTGGATTGATTTTTCAAAATTATACACGTAGCAGCGAGTGTATTACACTCTCCGGGATGAGAGTGGTCTTGGCTCGTTCAGGGTTTGTTAAGTACATAATTACCAAGTTTAGCTGGTTATTAGATAAGTTTTTCCCAACTTCAACTGGTTAATTGCAACATTTGAAACTTTAGGGAAATGGTTAATTACAACATTTGAAACGTAAACTTTAGGGAAGTTTTTCCCAACTTCAACTGGTTTGCCAACTTTATAGGGCTGGATATGGGTTTGGCCTATATAAATTTAAAAGTTTACGAAATAAATAAAAATTAAACAAAAAATGTATAAAGGAATGAGAAAAAGTGAAAAATATACAAATCATAATGAAAATCAAAACTTGTAAAGGGGATTAGTACAACTTACAATTGGATAGAGCATAAACAAATTGTTTAGCTTTCTTGGTCTGTAATTGAAAATCCCTGAATTTTTTTAATGGATTTCGCCATTTAACTTTTATAGCAAACAATAAGGTATTGTAAATGCTTAATACATCCACAATTTTTGTAGTTGTCTCTACATGTCCATTTACTCACGAACTTATAAAAGTTTTCCATCATTCCCTCAATTTGTGATTAGTGCACTGTCTTACTCCTACGTGCCAATGCCAGGATAAATCATTCAAAATTGATATGTGGCATAAATAGGGTAAATTAATGCAATTTTTGCAAATTTAAAAGAGTTATGTGGGACTTTTGTAAGTTCACATAATTATATGAGTGTCCAACTTTAAAGACAACTATAAGAATCCATATATGTAACTTATTAATTCCTTTTTATTATATGTAACTTATTAATAAATGAATCAAAAAGGAGATTATAAGAACTTGTTAAACAACTCGGCTTTAACTCTCAGCTGCCTCCAAGCTACTTAATTATCCAGAAGGTTGCGTGCTTTTTTCTTCATTATTGTTAATTTGCTATATTGTTTTTTTAGAGCCTCGAAAATGTTAACAAAATTGATGAAATCAACATCAATCCATATGGGATCCCATATACTGAGGTCAAATATGCTTATTCTAGCGAATTAAAAAAAATTACTTCATACGAAATTCTCAAGCTATTTTTGATGTGGTTCGAACCTGAGACCTCTAGGATCCACAAATTTCATCTTAAATCACTAAGCTAAGACTTTAACCACAAAATGGTTAGATTAAAATTGAATTAAAATTACTGCGAAAATTCAACAATAAACTACTTGTATTTGGTTATATGGCGTTGAAGTTGTTGAATGAATATGTAAACACATTACGTACCCACTCCTACAAAATTTGCTTCTTTATAATTAGTCAAGTCTTCTCTTCAACACTTTCATCGTTGCAAGTGAAAGAGAGAGAGATGGATAAACAATTAGCACAAGGATTAGCATGCAAGTTTCTAATCACAGCCATTCTAATTATTTCTCAAAGCTCTTGTTCTATCTCCAAAAAAATCGATCCATGGCTTCAACATATGACAAATGCGAAGCCAAAACTCAGCCATCTCCACTTCTACTTGCACGACACATTTACAGGCCAAAACCCATCGGCAGTTCAAGTGGTAAAAAGTAACATCACACAAAAATCGCCGACTCTTTTCGAGGCAATTGTAACGATGGACGATCCATTGACCGAAGGGCCGATTTTGACATCCAAGGAGATCGGGAGAGCTCAAGGGTTGTACGGTTCTTCGTGTCAAACAACGTTTAACCTTGCAATGGCCTTCAATTTAGTATTTACTTCGGGTGAGTTAAATGGCAGCACGCTTGCTATCATTGGTCCTAATCCTGCATCTCAGCTGCCTGTGGTTGGTGGGACCGGTGGATGGCTCGTGGATTTGCTACTCTCAAAACGTATTCTATAAATGCTACTAATGGTGATGCTATTGTTGAATACAATGTTTCCGTCTTACATTATTGAAATACCTTTGTTATAGTCGGATGGAATATGAGATTGATTGTGTTATATTTCGTATCTGTTTGCTTGCATTTAAGTGAAATTTATTTTTCCATTAATTGATTGGACAAAACAAAGAGGAGTTTGAGAATATACTCTTTACAATTCATGTTAGACTTTAGTTTCATTTGAAGCATATTGATAAAAAAAATGGTGTCATGTGTCCATACGGTCGCATACTCCTAATTCATTAAGGGCATAGGACCATATATATTAGGTCAGCTAACATTGGTTAGTAGATTGAATATAACACCGTTTTCGTCGCAATAATATATATATATATATATATATATATATATATGTGTGTGTGTGTGTGTTAAGTAAGATATCAATCAGATAAGAAATAGTGTACCAAGAAATAAGAGTCTAAGACTGAAATGTTTCTAGGTGATTTGTGCTCACTTTGGTTTTATATAACCCACGTTTATCAGTGAAAAGGACTCGTCAATTATTTCTCTCACAAAGTGTTCACAAACCATAATAATGGATGGGATAGCGCTTATTCGAATAATGTAAGTTGTCCTGTTTTATATACATCGTGTAGTTCAGTGCATCTTCTGCTCGCACATTTTTCACTCTCTTCATCCTTAAAAAAGATACATCATATTCACAGCTAATTAAGCTCCTCCCTCGGTAAGAGATTATCTATATATTAATAAAAGCAAAGAAGTCTTAAAAGACATCTTTGCTCTTATATATCTAATTAAAATTTTATAATTCTTAAACTCATAACAAAAAGATTAAATATTTTATTAAAATTTGAAATTCATCAAAAAAAAAAGTTTTACGTGAAATCCTGAAAATTTGGGATAAGAACATCACCCAACTCTATCAATAGCTCCAATATATTTTATTAAAAATTTAAATTCAAATTCATAAAATTGCAATATATATAAAAGATATGACGTTATTGATTTAATTTTTTTTAAAATTTAAATATTATCGGTTTATCTTTATACAGGTCTATTTAAGAATGTTACTTTTACACAACATTTGCACTCTATCTTTTCTTCTCATTCTTTTTGCTCTGCATTTTTTACATTCATATTTGCTCTCTATTGTCTGACTTTTTACATTCATATTTGCTCTCTATTGTCTGACTCTAATTCATGGTTTCCTTTCAATCAACACAAGTTTATGATTCTTTTATTTATTTTTGTTACTATTTATCCATGCAGGAAATTAGAGGTATGCTTATTTCATTGAAATAGTTTTGCACGACGAAAAAGGTATGTCAAACAATTATTTGTCATCAAGTATTACACAATTAATAATAATTTTATTTTCTCATTTGTAGTTTTGTAGTTATAGTATTGTCACTGTAACTACTATTTCAATTTTTTATTCGTTTATGGCTCACTTTTTTTGTGGAATTAATTCGGTGGACTGTGTATTTTATGTGTTGTGTACTTCTTCCTTCCTAATTGAGTTCGTATTGATTTTGTAATCAGATTAAGTAATTAGTTGAAGAGCTTGAAAAGTGATAACTTATTGTATAAATAATGGATAATACATGAAATAAAAGATAGATAAATGATTTATAACTTAACTTTGAATCAAAATTTTGTAAATGAAATAATAATAAAAAGAATATTAATCACGACGGATATATATATTAAGAGCATTTTATATTAAAATTTTTGAAATGGCTAATTAATATATCTATAAATGTATTTTTAAAATTCAATATATTGCTATTGATTTTAGTTACTTATATAATATTATTTGATAAAAATTTAGATTGTATAATCTTATCACGTCTCCTAAATAATAATAAAATATTTTTAATTATTTATTTTACAACATATATTATTGTTGTATTATTTATCACTATCATATAATAAAGAGTAAATGACCTTTAAAACTAATGTTACATATATTTTATAAATGATTTTATGTATAAAACACGTATTATAATAGTTTTACATAAAATAAAGCATTCGCTCACAAAATCAATCTAAGACCAACAGCCACTAATAAACCACCACCGCAACTTCTGTTTCTAGCATCACACAGACAAAATGAAACAATTCTACTCTCAAACCACAAACGGTACATCATTCAATTTCAACATAGCTAATAACCTGGTTCAATCATAAGCAACTTCTCTTCAGCAGCTTCATAGTATTTCAAAAACCATCTTTTTGACAAAGAAACTAAACTCTCTATTAAGAAGCTGACGTAGTCTTAAAATTCCAGACTTTTCACAAAAAAGAAATTCTCAGGGAGCTAAACTCGAAGAAAAATAAGCAGCTTTTTCACTAGCTGTTAATGATGTCATCAGGGTGTTACCTTGTTTTTTTCATCACTGTCCCAACTGCAACTGGTCGTAGTAAGCAATTGCCTTCTTCAAGAGAGGAAGGAGCCCGAGCAATGCTATTTGCAGCTGTTCCGAACTATTTATTCTGATACTTATTTGTCCAGCCCCTCTGTTATTCAAATTTCCCCGAGCTATCAAATTCATGGACCGTCCAATAGGGATTTGAGATTGAACATTGCAGCCAATAGCAAGATCCCCATGCCAATCCATTACAGAGAGCCCAAGTGTTGAGAGCGAACGACCCAAAGGATAATCTGCATCTCTCAGCTGGGCCTCCAAACTGCCCCCATAAGCCACATCACCACGGGCAGTCATTGCACCACCCGACACTACCATTTGGAACCGCTTATTGGCAACCAATTTATCCTCAATTTTCAGTCCAGCAGATAAAGCACCACCTAAGAGAGTTACTGAGAGACCCGCTGATGCTTTATTCTTCCTAAAATTACAGAACTTTGTCTCGCTTCGCAATGTGTAAGCCAAATCCTTCCCAACTGTTTGCATATCAAACCCTAGGGAAGTCGATTTGCCTTCCCCGTGCTTTAAAGAACTTGCAACTTCCATTTGAACATTGGCATCTTTCTTATCCTTTGTTACTTGGCCTGAAAAGGACAGGGGAACTTTGTCCTTGACAACAAAGAGTCTTTCGACATTAATGCCCTCATAACCCACATCGTGATCCCAGCCATGAGTTTCTAAAACCGGCCTTACAAGCCATTGGTTAGAAGTATCGAGATATCGGTACCTATGAGTGGGATTATCAGAATCGAAGGAAGCGGGCAATGCTAAATCTGGCATGGGAACTGGCACAGATGAAGCACCGCCAGTTTCTTCTGCATTTTCATTGTGATCGGCCGGCAACTCTTTAGCTTCAGCTGCCATTTTCTTCATCATCTTCCTTCTCCTTTTCTCTTCTTTCAACTGCTTCTTCATAAGTAGTTTCTCCCTGTACTCCAACTCATCGAAGTAAGCCTTTTTCTGAGCTTTAGTGAGTTTGGCCAGCTGTGCTTTCGTCAGACTTCTGAAAGGAGGCAAATCATCATATTCTGACTCATCCTCAGAATCTGAAGACTCTTCTAAATCATCACCAAGGCTATCGTCATCACCATACTGTTCCTCGGGCAGCTTAACTTGTGGCCTTGACTGGAGAAGGGATGAGAGAAGGAAGGGCAGAGGGGGGGCCCTTGACCGGGGCGCAAAAGGCTTGCCAGGTGGACTATCTTGCAGCTTCAAAAGGGCATTTGCTTCAGCAAGAATCTTCGAAGCAAAAGAGAGAAGTAACAAATGAGGCTTCCAAACTTGACCATTAGGCAACACTCTCTGCCCGGCCCTATTTGTTCTACAGGCTGAGTGATTCTCCACCAATGAAACTGGATTCATGAGCCTCATGTCACCAGCTGCCTGGCGTATGGCTTGTTGAACCACATGAGACCGCTGAGTCACAAACATGTCATAGCTCGAAGCTGTGCCATTGGGTCCATCGGGTGGAGCCGATGCTGCGTGAGTCAACACCACAATAGCATTGAACCAAATCGAAGGACCGAAGATCTCTGTAATTGTACGCAAGAGGGGCATATCACCAAAATCCCTGCTCTGCATATCCAACCGATCAAGATACAGAACAATATCTGGAGGAGTGTTTTTAATGAACCACTTGACCGAGTGAAGTATCTTCTCATTCTGGCGCTGGTCAGACCCAGAAGGAAGTAGGCCTGGTGTATCGATGACCCGGACCTTAATGCCTTGAACAGTGCCTACTACATCCTGAACTTTCTTTGTCCCCAGTTGAAAAGCATCAGTACCGAACTTAACTTCATCAAAAATTGAATTGATCGTTGCACTTTTACCGACTCCTGTTTTCCCGAGAACCATAATTGTACATGAAAAATCAAGGGCTTCCTGCCCTGCAGCTTCAAGCTGCTCAGCCACGGCACTAGCACGATCAAAACTGAAGGCACCAACACGGCCTCCATTTCTGCCACGTAGCTGCTCAGCTAACCCCAACCTGTATAAAACCTGAGCCACAACAACATTGTGAGGAGTCTGGCCTAGTCTATGGGCCAGCCTCAGAAATTTTACTCTGATCATCTGGAGATTTTCACGAGTTTCATCGAACTCCTCAGTCTCTCCATTAGCAGGGTCCTCAATATGTTGTGATTGCACATTAGACATGGCTCCATTAACACGCTGCTGCTGCTGCTGTACTGTTCTAGGTGCCGGTTCCAGTAGAGGGGCAGCACGCCCAAGGCCAGCTGGGCGGGCCGGTGGTGGTGCAGAATCTGTGGATTTTTCAGGAGATGGAACAAGCTTTATAGGGGACGAAGTTTTCTGTTCAGCTTTCACTTCATTGCTCTCTTTCTCTGGCCTGTCAGTTTCTACTTTCTTTTTATGCTCCTCAATTACGATACAGTCCTTGTCAACACTGATAACTTTTTCATCAGGGCATGTAGGATCAGACTCCTTGTTGTCCACTGCTGGAAGATCAGCTTCATGCCTCTGAATTTCCCCACTGCTCTCATTCAAAGACCTCTCCACATGAGAATTTGAAGTTTCTAATCTTGATGTAAGTTTATCTGCATGTAAATCAGCTGATAGGTCTCCATCGAGCCCAGAATCCACAGTGGTAACTTTCACATCTCCATTGGTATCATGACGGTGCTCTAAATCCAAGCTTGGTGAGTTACCCTTCGAGTGTTCATTGTCATGAACCCCATTTGCATAATCAAGGACAACTGACTTGTGTTCCGATTCCCGGATGTTTTCAATAACGGGACTTTCTGCATCGATTTCCTGACCAACAGGTGGTTCACTCTCATGACCAGGATTCACCTTGACCTCAGCCTTCAAAACCTCAGTGCCTCCAGTGTGATCAACCCCAGAAATCTCCTTAAATCCATTCACTTTAGGCAGAAACTCAGAAGACGGTTCACTTTCATGACGAGTATTGACCTCCAAGACTTCATTGGCTCCATCATGAACAATCTCAGGAGCCTCTTTTTCTCCATTCAGATCAGGCAAAAACCCAGCAGATGGTCCAACTTCAGAGCTAGGACTCGCCTCAAGCTTGGGCTTCAAAACCTCAGTACCCCCATTGAGAACAACCTCAGGAACCTCCTTGGCAACAGTCGGTGGAGGAAGAAAAACTGAAAATGGTTCAATTTCATGATCAGAGTCAGCCCTCGAAACCTCAGTGCCTCCATTGGAACTAATCTCAGACACCTCCTTTCCTCCACTCAATTCACCGGTGACCTCTTGGTCAGCAGTCCCTCCCTCATCAATCTTATCCTCAGACTTTCCAGCTGCAGCAGGAATAACATCCATTGCCTCCTCAAAAGCCTCCAAATCATTTTCCACCTTTGAATTTTCATCCACCACGGCTGAGGTTGAATCATCTACAGCCTCACCGGATTCAGAATTCTCATCCTGATTCATCAATTGCTCAGGGGCTTCAACTGCCTCTACAAAAATCTCCTCTTCGTTGTCTACCACTCTATCAGAGTCCACTGTAACCCTCTCCTCTGCCTTATCTCCTACAACCTGAACTTCCGGGTAGTTAACCTCATTCAAATCATGCCCAGAAGTTCTCTCAGCAAAATTTTCCATTGTAATAGCGACTTCCTAGTTGGGGCAAATAATACTAATAGTCAACACACCAGCAATCAGCAGCAAAACATGAAATTAAACTACCCCGAAAACCGCAGCATAAATTAAAATTGACATTCGACAAAGGCAAGATGAAATAGAGCAACCCCAAATCCGATAGAATGGATAGAATCAAAACAGGAAAGTGAAATGACAGATCTCAGGAGGGCAATTATAAGAACTAGGGTTTAGCAGGAAATGAAATAAAAAAGTAAACGAGATGAAATGAAAGCAATAAATAAATAACAACAGTAAAAGAGGGAAAGCTTTACCTGGTTTTGTAGATAAACTTTGAGAGAGAAAAGAGAGAGGGCGAGCTTTCGTGTAACAATAAAATCAGGTAGAAAAGGATAGAGAGAGAAGGGGAGG
This sequence comes from Euphorbia celastroides, assembly GCA_948291685.1. Taxonomy (NCBI): domain Eukaryota; kingdom Viridiplantae; phylum Streptophyta; class Magnoliopsida; order Malpighiales; family Euphorbiaceae; genus Euphorbia; species Euphorbia celastroides. The sequence continues at coordinate 4,891 of CAOJBJ015329943.1, read as the reverse complement.
GTGAGTAAACTAGAGTAGTAGAGGTTGATCGACGGCTGAGGATGCTTTAATCCAACGGTGTGTGATGACGGATTGCATTGATCTTATCGAATAAGAAACAATAATGAACCGAGGCGAAGAGGGTCACGTGCTAACAGTGAAGGAACAAAACACTCACTTTCACATTTCCTACTGAATTTGGACATGTAATGCTTGTGCCTACGTTGTTGTCTTATAATATTCGTCTTCCTCCCCTTTTTTCTCCATTATTCTGGTTCCTATTTTTGACAAAACGTTTTTCATTTTTTTCCAAATTTAAAATGCCATGCTTTCATTCTTTATGTTTAATTTTTCAACAATGTATTATGTGTGCATTGTACTCCAAACTTTATTTATTTTAGGCATGACATCATGTTTGAACTAATTTTAGGTGACTTTGAGTAAAAAGAAGTGTGGCAAAGTCACAAAATGGCGGATCCCTTCACCATGAAAGATTTATAGTTGAAAAAGGAGCATCTGGTTTAATTGAGAAATGCATTGAATGATACTAAGATACTATTAGAGAAATTAATTACACATATGGAAAACAATTTTACTGCAAACTTGTTTATAATCGATAATATTTATGTAAAACTTAGGCTCCAATATGTATTAATCATTTTTCTTTAAACAATATTTTCTGCACAAAACAATAATTAAGATTAGTATTAAGAATTTTTTCATCAAAAAAAAAGTATTAAGAATTTGCTTGTGAGATCCAATAGAGATATCAATTCAATAAGTTACTTTTATATGTGAATTTGATTGTAATATGTTTGTTGCAATGTGAAAATATTTTGTATGTAAATTCAGAAAAGTAAAAACGTTTTAACATTTATTTAAAAAAAATTCTCCCATATTTTGTATGTGCAGTGAAACTTGTCTCAACAAATATAGAGTCAAGGATCATGCTATATGAAGGTGAAACTTGTCTTTTCATTAACGCTTCATGAAAAAATGTGTCTCGACAAAAAAAAAATGTATTTTCATATAACATGACTTACTAATAAAATAATTTTATATATGTATTTGTGAATCAAAATTGAATTGTAATAGTTTTAGGAAATTGAATGAATTAAATTAGGATAATAAGTGAATAAATGGTAGGGGTTTTTAAAAGAAATATCCTAAAAAGGATCCGGATTTTAGATCACGTCCTTTTTACAAAAGTAAAAGAAAGAAAAGTCTAAACATCAAACAATCCTTCCTCATCTTTCCCTTTCTTTTTCCGGCGAGCCATCTAACCTTTTCTTTTTGCCAGCGACTACACCTTCTGTCGAACCACCGTCGTCGTCACCCGCCGTATCACCCTCCACCTCCGCCGCCACGCTATTTCCGCCAACATCGCCACCCTCCCTTTCTGAAGCCTTCGCGTCGCTGTTAAGTCTCCAGATCTCGTGTCGCCGCTGCCGTCGCCAGCCTCCAAGTCTTCAGATCTCGCGGCGCCACCGGCCTCCAAGTCTCCATACCTCCAGATCCCGCGCCGTCGTAAACACTCCAGATCTCGTGCCGCCGTCAAGATATCGCGTCGTCTCGCCATTTTTCTCACCGACGAAACCGCACCAGATCTGCTCCTCTCGCCACCAGAACCGCACCAGATTTTCTCCTCTCAACGCCGGGAACCGCCTCGACGCCGGAAAACACACCAGATCTGAAACCCGACGAAACCTCGTTGCCGCCGGAAAAGGCCGGATCTGGCCGTTTTTCTTTATTTTTGCTTTGGTTTTGGTTGCCCAGTGTTTTTGTAGTTTTCCGGCGAGATTTGGGCGGCAGCGGGTTTGAACGACGAGATCGAGGCAGCGGTGTCAGCGGCGAATTCCAGCGAGATTCCGGCCAAATGTAAACAGTATATCGGTATACTAAACATGATATACTACAAAACTATACTATTATACTGTATACTAATTATGGTATATTAAAAAAAGGGACAAAACTGAAAACAAAAGAAAAAAAGACATAAGTAAAAAACAGGGCAAAAAAGAGGACATTGGCTACAATTAGTGTAAATAGTACGAGAGGTTAGTGGGTTTGAAGTTTTGAGGCCTAATGCATCGTTGGCCCCCTAAACTTAGTACGATTTATCTTTCACTCTCCAAACTCTCGTTTTGTTTCACCAACCCCCTAAACTTGGCAAAACAACTTACTAACTCTCCAAACTTTGCAAAAAATGTATCCAACAACCTCCCTCATGCTGACGTGGTAGAAATTTTGCGTTGAAAAGACAACGCGTCCACACACTGTCACGTCAACATGGGGGGCTGTTGGATACACTTTTACCAAGTTTGGAGGGTTGGCGGGACAAAACAATAGTTTAGAATGATAAAAGATAAAACATGTCAAGTTTAGGGAACTAAGTATGTATTAGACCAGGTTTTGAAGATTCCTTTTTCTTTTGTTGAATGGTTCTTCAATGTGCGTGCTTTTTACATCATTGAGATCAGAGGTTTGATTACTTCTCTTTTCTTAGGCAAATTCTTATTTTGATTTACCGTGTCATTTCAATATATATAAAAAAATGAGCTAAATATTTTGTTCATTGTTCTTTAATAAAGGCCAATATGAAATTGGTGAGTCGTTTCTTGTAGGATGATGTTCATTCCCTACTTTCTCAAACGACTGAACTTGTTTTTCATTGAAATATACACAAAGCAAGCCCAAACCGTTGTAGTCTTGGCTAGAGTTTTTTTTAAAAAGGATCTAATTCCTAAATGGATTCTTCAATTCAATGGTTGAGATTGTTGATGTGATTTAAACATTTTCAATTTTCAATAATTTTAATATCCAACAAAAATTATGAAATCATTAGATTATTTGGTCTTAAAAGTACTGGGACCTTTGTAATAAACCCCTTCGCTAGACCCATTTCAGCTCAAAATCCACGAGACATGGGATATACAAATAGGAAGCCTAATTATGCCACTCATGACTCAACACAAGTAAATACATAATGGACTTTATGTTTTTTTTTGTACAGAACAAGTTTTTGGGTCATTTTTCCAATATTGTTTTCCACGCCCAGAAGCAGGTCATTATAGGCGTGTAGATATTTCATCAAACGTGAAAAATGGAAGGAATTTATTGTCCTTGTTTGTGTTTGTTTCGAGGTCCCTCCATCTGTTATTTAACACACGGCTTTTTTCTATTTCTCTATATTACATGGCAATTCTCTCTCCTAATCTTTTATTTTTATCACTTACAAGTGGCCTACATGTCAATATTTCAATGTGGAACACTAAAAAATAAAAATAAATATGAACATGTGATAACTGCCCTTTGACAAAAATTTAGAGAAAAGGTGACCAATCATGTTTTGCACATGACTTCAACTTCAAACCAACCCATTATCTAGTTACAACTGTTCCTAAGTTTATTCGCTGTCCAACCCTTACAAATCCGAAATATTTAGAATGAACTTCAAAATTGATAACAAATTCTAATGGGCCACCTGACTCGCACATTTCATACAAAATATTTTTTTTATACATAATGCAATATCACTTCCTTTCTTAAATTTAAGAAAAAGGGTTATCTTACATTTATGTATGTAATAGTAAGACATATTTATGTAAAGTATTTATAATATAGTAGATTTATAATAGATTTTGATATAGAAACATATTAACATTTTTTATATATTTTATTTGACTAATCTGAAATTCAGCTTGAACTCAACCCGGTCCAAGTCTGAATAAATTTTAAGCGGGTTGGTACAGGTTTGGGATTAACATTTATGAGTCCGGCTCAAATTCAATCCAACCCGGCCCATGAACTGATCTAGTTATAGAAAAGGAAAAAATTGGGCATCCTATATTGACAGTAGAAAACATCTACTCTTGTTTGAGGATTATAGATATCTAATGAAGTTTGATTCTAATTAAGCACATTGATTAGTACTAATTAGAAAATATAAGATGAAAATATAATTTAGCAATTTATATTGGATTTTTCAGCTGGATAATTAAATTCAGAAGAAACCCAAGCAAAGTCGAACCCTAATGCTACTGCATGCGCATGGTTACGGTGTTGTTTTCATGCGTGTCTAATTCTAGTTAGTGTTGTTTTTCATGTTTAGGGCTGATCATTTTTCATGCATTCTGCTAGCCCAACTTTTCTTTTTAATTAACCTTACTATTCAAGTCGCTTATATTTCCTCATATTATAGTAGTGTGTATTGACCTCTTCCATCGGTAGAATATTTCATACTATTAAACCTAATATAAATATGCCAAATTTTTACTATGCAGAAAACACCCGTGAAACATTATTGAAAATTTTGTGTTTAATTTCACAGAATAAATATATTTATTCTTACATGAATGAAGCAATTAGCAAATCGGAACTCTGTATAAATTGACTTTGTACTGAATAGGGAACTGATATTTGTAGACTGGCTTGTATTTTTTTCACATGTAGCATATTCCATTCCACATATTTTTAGCTTTGAAGGTCACATGTAATATATAGGAGTTTATCCCCTTATTACTGGCCGAACACAAACTTAGAATACATCTTCTTTCATATGAATGGTATTTCATTTTTATTGGGAATCACTTATAGTATGATTTAAGTGGTCTAAATAATTAAGGCCCTATCCAAATTCAAAATCGAACCATTAATTAAAAATGAATGAATTTTTCCACTTAGAAGTCCTTAAAGTTTAAAAAGTGTTTACTGTTCGAATATGGCTATTGAGAATTGTTCAATGTCCTTCATCTTGTTTTTGTCATCCCCTTTAATTGGTTGATGGCAACTTCAAAGTTTTCTGTTTTGGTTAAATAACAAATTAGATATTTGATTTAATGTCAACTAATTATCATGACTTGTTTGGTGGATCAACCGACGACAAATTTGTAAGGCCATACAGATGGATCGC
>CAOJBJ015328048.1:0-11797 GCA_948291685.1 Euphorbia celastroides | reverse complement strand
TTGAAAAGAAATGATTTGTTTCCACTTTAATTTCGTCACATCCAACTTTTATATGCATTATTTTAATATTACAATAACTAAAAATTATCAAGACTCTTTTGATCTATAAAAAACATTGTCATTTTAACTATTTAATGTTTGATGATGTTAAAAAAATATTGTCATTCTAAAAAGATATGCCACTGTCATTTTGACTTTCCTTTTGGGAAAGAGAGGGGTAATGTGGCGTGAAGGGAGGAGTGGGGGTGATGTTGGCAAAGGTTTCTTCAAAACTGAAATCGCGTATATTTACTCAAATTCATGTAATTATATGTTTTTTTTAAGAATTATATAAATCTTGAAGAGGCTGGTTTTCGAACCCAGGACCTCCCACCTATACGTTGGTAAATGTACCAATTGAACTAACACTCAATTGGTATGTAATTATATATTTAATTAATTATTTTGTGAGTTGTTTATAAATAGTTAGGTGTGTTCTTTAAATATAATCAGCCCTAAAATATTTTGAAATTTCAGCTTATATATTTGCCCACCTTACGCATTTCTATTATAAATCTTTACTAAATGTAATATAAATATATTATAATATAATTTTTGTATAAATTTTTTCACAAGGCGCACAAATTTATAGATGCTCACAATTCGGGTACTCACACCTTCTAGTTTCCAATAAAACATGAAGTTTTATTGGTTGATATTAGTTTTATATAGTTACATGAACTTACCTGGATAATATTATTTATTATATATTCATATATTATTTGTAATAGTTATTTTGGGTTTATACAAATTAGCATATTGAGGTTTTATGCATCATTACGATAAGCGCTACTATATAATATGGAATTGAAGTAAATTATGTGATTGTATGTAAGTATTAAACACATGTCCTTTTGTTGTTATTGGTTTCGCTTGAGAAGGAATTTATAAGTTCGTTTCGAATCCAAAGTTTTTAAGAGTAGGCTGGATCGAACTTGAATTAATGCTTTTTTTAAAAAATGAACAAGTTTATCTATAAGTAATAGTAAATGCATTGTTTTTAAGGTATGAAATGTTATAAATATTCTCATTTATAATATTAACTGGATGATCATTAGTGTTATAATAACCTATGTAACTTATGTCTTTTCCTTCTCTCCAATGTGTCTATAAATTAAAGCACTTTTTTCTTCATTTCTAATGCTCATGAATAAGAGATTACACATATTTCTCTCCATCTTTGTTATGCTCTACTTACATATTAGTTTATATTCTTGTTTGTTCATATTATTTATAACACGTTATCAACACGATTTCGCTCTTTCGGTAACAAGAATATTACTTGGTTGATTGATGGGGAAGTTTTACTAATTTATCTCTTATTTTGTTATTGTTGTTATTTTTGTTAATCATATATGCAATTATTGTTTAACTGTTTTGAATTTTCTTTGATGATAGAATTTATACATCCCAAGGAACTCTTTTTCTTCAACAATGATTCACAATTTGGACAACCAGGTCCATTCAAATATATTATAGGTTATTCTTTTTACTTTTATTTTTAAATTGAAAAATGTACTCTACATTGTTGCATTTTAAGAAATAGCAAAATTACAACAGTTGATTATAAATGTGCTAGCGATTTTCAAGGGAAGTGAAACATATGTTAGATGAATATTTTCCACCGGAAGTGGAATATAAATTGATGTATTATTTCACATGAAGTGGATTACAAATTAATGAATAATTTCACCGAAGTGAAAAATCAAATTGATGTATTATTTTCACTAGAAGAGAAAAATTGACGGCGATTGATAATCATTTGGAGTGATCGAAAATTAAAATCAATAATAACAATAACTACTAGAAGTGGAGAAATAATTCATGAGTAATTTTCGCGTGAAATGTAAAACATAAATAATTTCCACCAGAAGTGGATTACAAATTAATATATAATTTCACCAAAAAATAAATATAAGTCGATGCACAATTTCCATCCGAAGTGGAAGTCGGGTTGATGAATAATTTGTTTTAAGGGAAATTTTTTGTCAATCTTGTAGATTGTGAACGCCAAAAGTGGAAAATCATTAATATTGATCGAGTGAAAAAATGGCATCCTTATATTTGATAATAAAATATTTTCTTAAATCTCTACGATAGCTAATATTTATGTATCAAAAAGAAAAAAAGGTTGATTGCTCTCCAAGAGCCAATTATAATGGAAAGAAATATGATATAGGAATTGCAAAAAAAAAAAACATTATGGAATGTCTAGGTGTTGTGAGGCCAATTTAAATGTAAACTTGAAATTTATATTCGGATACTTATCAAATTTAGTACGATTGACTAGGCTATCCTGCAACTATAATGATAATAAAATTACAAAAATGCTTCGAGAAACTTGAAGTTTCTCTGTGTTGTAGTTCTAAAAACTTATACTAAGACTTTCTTGAAGTAAGATTGGAATTGAATCTCGAATATTTGAAAATATGCATATTATGTGACGTGTGCGGACAAATTCATCTATGGTATAAGCTATTTAATACTTCTCAATGAAGTAAAATTACATGAAGTTGATATTTAACTATATAGTCATATATATGTTTTTATGTTAATTGAGATTCAGTTGAACATACTTTCATGGTTAACGTGGTCGAGTAGAACTATAATTTTTGAACACATGCATTTAAAAACATGAACTATTGATATGTGAACATATTTTTATATGAGTTTTGAGATATTCAATGTTACAAGTTTGTATGTTATTTTCCCTATATTAGTTTGTGGCCATGAGTCCAATAATTATCATCCGAGAGTTTTTGAGTTGTAATGTATGTATATGTCCCTATAACAACGGATCATAATGGGTCATGGAAAAGTAATTGAAAATTTATATGGGACACAAATTTGTAAAAAAAAAAGTATCTCAAGTCTCTGAAATAATATGCATTGACTGCAAGATTTTGCAGATCAACATTTTGATGAAAACATTTTCTCAAAGTTAGGAAAAGAAAGTAAATTAATAATTTTGTAAGATGCTTCATCATCAAATAGAAATTCATGAATTGTATGACAATAGTGCTATATAACACGCCTAAAGTGTGGATTGTGAGATAAAAGATCCTCGAAATTTGTCGACAATAAAAATTATATCATTGAGGATAAATGTAATTACACTTCCAGCAAAAGTACGAGAACCTGAAGTGCTAACACTTGAAGTTGTTAAAAATGAAGGAATCAAATATATTAGTGTAAGTCAAAGATGATATTTATAAATATAATGTCATTTGTGTTGATATTTATTTTTCGGCTTTTTAGAATCTTATTTTTAACACAGCCAAAGATACGCATATTTTTTACTCTATCATCTAAGTTTTAGTTGTTAAAAATGAAGGAATCAAATATATTAGTGTAAGTGAAAGATGATATTTATAAATATAATGCCATTTGTGTTGATATTTATTTTTCGGCTTTTTAGAATCTTATTTTTAACACAGCCAAAGATACGCATACTTTTTACTCTATCATCTAAGTTTTAGTTGTTAAAAATGAAGGAATCGAATATATTAGTGTAAGTGAAAGATGATATTTATAAATATAATGTCATTTGTATTGATATTTATTTTTCGGCTTCTTATAATCTTATTTTTGACACAGCTAAAGGTACATATACTTTTTACTCTATCATTTAAATTTTAGTTTTATATTATGTTATTGTTTTCTTCTAATAACTTTAATATATTTCTGAAAAATATAAATTGATTATATTTTCGAATGATATGACAAATAAATTTAATTTATATATTCTTGAAGAATATATATGTTCATATAGTTGAAGGACTTATTATGCCTGAAGCATGATATATGTTTATATACTTGAAGGATTTATGATGCTTAAAATATATTATTTAAAGTATCAATAAATGTATTTTGTCAAAATACAAAGATTTGTTATTATCGTAATTTATATTAATGATTTGAACACAATAAGAACTCTAGAAGAGATCATTATTAGTGAATTTGGAAAGATATTGGGACAAGGAAATTTTGTTTCAGTTTTCAAGTTAATTATTTTACAGAAAAGATACTAAATATTCATGAAGCAAGTCATGAACGTATATGATGACAAAATCTTGATTCAACACACTAAAGAAGCATGCGGATTACTAAAGAAGAGCAAGCCAACTATCTTATGTGAAGATTTTCAATATGAAGCACACTATTCAACCTGAAGAAGATAAAGTCAAACATATTTCACTCAAATTGTCTTGTGCTCACAATGTCATGAAAACTAATCAAGTTGATATTTATGAAGTTATATCAAGCAATGACATGATCATATTTGGAACGTGTCAATTCGTGAGAAAGCCTTCATCATTATACTTTTGAGGGGAAGTAAAATTGTATATGAATATTATACTCTTTTTCCTTTCTAAGTTTTTGTCCAAATGAGTTTTTCTTAGCAAGTTTTTAACGAGACATATTCATATTACATAGTCATCCAAAGGAGAAGTGTTATAAATATATAATTTATATTCTATTAATTGGATGACTATTATGAAAGTAATAACTCATATAACTTATGTCCTTTCATTCCCTTACTTGTGTCTATAAATTAAGACATTTTGTACTCTTCTACAATACTCATGAATAAAAAATTATACATTTCTCTCCATTTTTGTTATTCTCTATTTTCTTACGGGTTTATATTCTTGTTGATTCATATTATTTCAACAATATGGTGTATTGTAACTGTTGCCCATGACAATTTTATTATTCGTGTGGGTTAAGTATTCGATTTGGAACTCATTTGTCTTTGTCCTTTTATACATCATCTCTGAAATAAACCAACTGAATTTCAAACAAGGGGTAATGGTTCTCGAAAGAGGGGGACAATGAAAATTTAGTCACATACAGAGCAATGAGTAGTTAAAGTTCCAGGTTTTCGGTCAAGTTCTTAATTGGTTTGGCTTTCTCATTGTTGCAATAGTTACATTTTTTTTTTTATCTTTTGTTCTAAATAAAAGAGTCAAGCGTAGTTATAGTTGAGACCATAGTTTTTAAATCCAAACCGGATCAGCCGGTCGGACCGGATTTGAGTGGAACCGGTATCTGTCCGGTTGGGTTTCATCTAGTTCTTGTTTTTTCAAGAACCAGAATTCCGGTTTATTGATTCTCATTTAGAATAAAAAATAAATTGCTTTTGGTGGGTGTTGAGAACTCAAGACTCTTGAGTTTAGACCTCATCTTTTACCACTAGGCTATGCCAACTAATTGAAATAAACATTATTTCATATAATTTTATATTATCACTCTCATAAATTGTATCTTTTCTTTTTATTTTTTTTACGTAACTAATAACATTTCAACTCAACACTATAAATTTAATTTATATATTTTCAAGTTATTTTTACGTGTTTGGAACTTGTATTTTTTTATTAATATATTATATTTAAAGTTCTAAATTTTATAAATATACTCTTTATATAAATATTTATTATAGAACAGATCTATTCAATGTTGTGTTGTATTTTTATTTGAATCATGAATATGAGTTATAGAGTATTAGCATAAAATATTGTTATTTGTTGATAAGATATAACTTATATCTACATATATAATACTAATTATTCTTTAAATAAATATTTTAATATATTTATAGAAAATCCGGTTCGATCACCGGTTTAATCCGGTTAAACCTTAAATCCATGAACCAGTCCCTTAACCTGTTCGAAGGCCGGTCCGGGTCTGAAAACCATAGTTGAGACTCCTTAATCTCTCCGAAAACATGTTTAATAAGATTCAGACAATTCTCCGTCCTATACATAGATAATCTATGCAAATGTACTGCTTGAGGATTGGAATTTTGTTAATGTTGAGTCCAAAATCCTGTAAATCCAAGTACTCGAGTTTGAGATAAATTTTACACATCAATGAGATTGTGTGAAAGTAGAAGCATAGAGCGTTTTGTTTGAGGAAACAGGATCTATCTGAAAGCAAGTTACCGCAAATGAAATTCACAAGGAAAACCGTCGGAACATATGGAGGCTCTGTACTTGTTTGTTTCACAGCAGCAGTGCCGGTAATGAAAAACGTGGAGTTGTGATTGAGATTGTACAAATGAAAAACATGACCCGAATTTCAAATCAAACTATAAAGTTTCCGCAACACCAGCCGATTTGCACTCCCGTGTCCAAAGACAAAGATAGTAACCTTTCGTTTCTCATACCACTCGAGCCAACAAGCGAACAGCTTCAATAGTATAGCATAGCACCAATGACATTATTTATGGTTACTGTAAAAGCAACATTGCATCCAATACGAGGTAACTGTAACTGCCAATTCTATAATTATATAGCCATCCAAAGACAATAACTCAAAAAATACAGCCCCCTCTTCGTATGAAAAAAGGCATCTTCAACTAGTTCCGAGTTTCGGGAAAAGCTCAACTCAGCAAAACACCGGTGAAAGTCCAATCACAAGTTGATTACACTTTGCTTATCGGGAGGAGCAACACACTTCCACAAAGAACAATATGCCTGAATTTTAGTTGCATCAACCCCTAGTGCAGCAAGATTACGCCCGTACTCCTGCTCCATTTACATTCATATTTACCAACTCAGGCCCAGCCCGCATGAATAGTTTAATGGAGCTGGGCAAGGCCGAGCCAAAATTTACAATTTCATTCTCAAGCCCTGCTCAACCCTCCTCCCATCGTAAATAGTAAATTTGAAAATTTATTATCATATACAATTTAATAATTAATAATCTATAATATATAATTTTCAAATAAAGTACATGTATTCAGGCTAGGCTTGGAACCAAGCCCAACCCACTATATGTTCGGGTTTTGTCGGGTTTGAACCGGGCCGACCTTATATCAATATATATTTGTCCTATATATATGGGTCGGGCCTTGGATATTTTGAACAGGTCTGCTCTGGTTGCTAGTAGAAGACAAGACAGAGAAGAGCGTAGCTTACCTGGATATCAAGGAACAATTGCATGCATATCTTGTCAGTGTCAGAAACACTGTTGTCTGTGACATCTGAGCTGGCCCCAGCTCGCCTTTGTGCACCCTGCCTTATTCTCTGAAGCGAAGATTCTGTTTTTCTCGCCTGGGAGTGTCAATCAGAAACATATAAATCGAGGATTTCAAAGTGAAGAATTAGATCTGATCGAAGTTTAATGATTGCAAAATAGGACATTTACCACGCTGACAAGTTCGGATGCTAATTCATAGTAACGACCGGTAATCTCGGTTGCAGCACCAAGCAGTAACTCGTCCCTAGTTTCCTCTGTTAAATATGTTGTAGCTCTCTCTCCTTCAACAAAAGCCTGCAGGTGTAGCAGCAATTGTAGTGATAATAAACACGGTAGAAATGTATCATCTGATGGAGTTCATTAGTCAGTATCGATTTCACATGGCTAAATGCATCATTAGGTCCCCCGATTTGTCCCAAAAAAATTGCTAGCCCCCTGACCTTCGTTAGTGACCTTAGAGGTTCATCTACTTCTAAAAGTGCACACCTAGCTCCCCAATAACTGCCACGTGTCAACTTCTGGTTGGTTTGGTTTTTTGAAAGTTCAAGCAGTAACGGGGTGCACTTTTTAAAGTTCAAGTTACTTTTTAAAAGTTGAAGGAGCACTTCAAAAGTTGAGGTGGGCAGCGGGTTGTTGAAGACAAGTTGGGAAACCTAATGATGCATTCAGCAAGCTTTAGAAGATTTGACAATATTTTCCAAATCATCGATTCCATCACACTTTCACAGAATATATGCACGCAAAAACGACTCAGACTATCCATAAGTTGAAGAGCTACTGTACAAAGCTGAAAGGTATTACACCTTTAATGGTCGTAATACCCCTGAAACATAGGGTGAATGTCTGACAGGAAGAGGTTTATTAGTCATCCTGTATGTTGCAGTTATTCCCTTCACCTGTCTCAAGTCCTACAATTTGAAAAAAAAGCACCGGCATAAATAATTTTTAATTCAACACACACACGATTACACTGAAATGAAAACCCAGAAAACTTATTTTTCACAAATGATCAGATTCAAAGAAGTTAATTTTCAAGATTAAGCTATTACCTCCACAGCCTTATCAACCAGTGCTTCTATAATAGCATTGATTGCAAGAGGTGCTAATTCATTCAATGACTTCCCACCTTGTAAAATGCTTTGCTTTACAAGATCAAGAATGTCACTGGAACAAGAAGACAGAAGCTGAACCACATGATCCAGGTAGTCTCCACATACCTCTTTTGTGAGACAAGTAACATCATTTATTACCTGTAAACCAAAAATCCTATATGAATTGCTGGCAAAGCACAAAGATTTGCTGCATATAGATATGGCATTAATAAGATCTAATCTACAGCACAAGTGGATTTTATAATGCAATTACAGTATTGTACATACATAAACAAAATCATCAGGTGCAGCTGAAACGGCCCATTCGAATCCGGAACTGGAGCCTGAAATACTGGACTTTCGAGCAGCTAGTCCAGATGATAACCAGTTTGAATATCTGGCAAAAGTTCATTACGAGGCAATTAGTCTATGGTATATAAACAGAAAATGCTGATACAAAATACAAATTGACATTCTTTATTAGAGCTGACCTAGCAAGAAGCTGCAAGGATAGGCGAAGAAACTTGTCAGAACATGAGAGGATGAGAACATCTTCTTTCCAACAAGATCTCAAGGTCTCTATAAGAGTGGCACTTTGTTTTAATGTTATTCCTTCTAGATTCCCTTGACCAGATTGTGAACTCTGGACTGGAACAAGGCTGCTTCCAGCAAGTGCAGAATCCAAAGCCCCTGCTATTTCCTGAAATCTGCAAAATTCATGACAGACATAAGATGGAAGATTTTTGAAAGAAAACGAAAAACTAGGGGTTTTGCCACATGCCTTAAAGAGAAATAAACTCCAACATTCCACTGCTTCATGAACTCAACATACACAGCTTCCGATCGAAATTTAGCAACAGCAGATCTGGATGAACAATAGCCTTGCATGACAATTTGATGTTATCAACATAATGCACATTGCTCTCATTTAATGATGCATTAGTAAGAACTGAATCATCATACTTGAGAATTTTGTTAATTCGTCTATCTTGACAGTATAACAAAATATAAGGTAAACTGTGCTACCTTCAAGATGAGCCAAGAAATCTAGGCTTGAGTTGTAATTCTTTAAAAATTCAGTTGGTCTTCCAGGGGAAAAGGCACCAGGCTTCCCCTTTTGAATAGCAGAAAGAACCTCCTTCAGGATTGAGTTGGCCAGGAAGTTGAATACATGCAGACCCGAATTCTCTAAGCCATGATCAATATAAGAACAGGAAAACAAGTAAGACCAAATTTAGAGCTAAGTGTTACTCTATTAGAGCACTAGAAAAAAGAAATCAACATAATTTGTCACTTCTCTTCTCTTCCTATCAAAGAAATCTTAAAAATGGTGATGAAACAAATAATCAACATAATTTTATCATTTTTTCATGGCAATTATCATGCTTGATGTAGAATTTTTTTTTTTGAGAGGAACCATTTTCCGAAACCGAAACATAAGGACCATTGATATTCAAGTGAAAATAGCAAGACAGGGAACCAAGTTGACATTGTTTAACTTTGAGAACAACACATATCAAATGCATCTTCAATGAAATACCAAAACAAATATCAAGATAGAAGAACACAATCATTCAACGAACTGAAAACTATTTATTAACAACCCAAGTAGAAGGACAATACCTGTCGATGAAATATCCAGAAGAAATTTACAGTCTTTCACAATGCATTGTTTTATTTGAGCATAATCATCTGCTAGTCCATCTCCAGATCCTGCAGAGACTATTCCTGATGGTCCTTGTGGAATAATTTTTTGTATTAAAGGAGCTACAATGGTTGTGCGGAAAATCTCTTCTGCACTTTTGGTATTGTCAATGGCAGCATATGCTCGTAAGCAATTGTAAATTGCATTTTCATCTCGATGTTCCAGCCCATCTACAAAACAATGTCCCAAACTTGCATCTAACAAAAGGCTTGCACTTTGAATCCTCTTCTCCATATTCTCAATGAAAGGAAGGTTCTGTACTGGCATAATATAGAAGAGAGATGAGCACAATTGTAAAATTTCAAGTGTCAAAATTTTAGGGAAGGGGCAATTGAATATAGCGTTGCAAATGATGAATCCGACAGTCTTTTGTTGCTAATAATATGAGGGTCGCTCTTAAACATTAAATGAGACAAAAAAGACCTGTGCATGAGCAATGTAGAACTTTAACCGATTCATCTCACTGGCAATCCTCTCCAGTAGCATGCTTTGGGTTTCCCTGACATTAGTCTCATTCTCAATGGATTGTGCAGAAGTGTCATTGCTCATAGCATTCTTTATATTCAAATCTCCATTTGATAAGTCAACAGGAACACTTGGTAATTCTTTTATAAGTTTCTCAACCTGCATAAATCAGTATGAATGTGCAATGTTACTAAATAGCGAGTAATTAATCTACAAAAATTAAGTATCACATGAGATTGTAGTTCAGCTTCATGAATTAAATTAAAGAACAACTCTGACAGTTCGATTTCAACAGCTTGTCATCAAGGCATATAAGTTTGAAAGAAAGGTTAAACTTTTAATAACTAAATGCACTTCACATCAGCTCCAGGAACATAAACTGACACTGAATCAGACATTAGAGTTTTGCATCAAAACAGATATAATATGCAAGAAATAATTCACTAAGCTCAGCTCTCTGACAATGATCTTTTAACTCCCCCACCACTTTTCAGGAAAGATTACCATTTTCATCCGAATCTTCCAGATCAATTCCCTAGACGCTCATAACAGTATAAACATCAATCAACCCGGCCAATTCAGCCTTTAAAATTAAGTGCATAATTCAAGCAAATAGATGCCTGGTAGATTCAAAGAACATCTAACTGCACATTTTGCAAGACTTGCGTGATAACACCAGCCAATTAAATCAACTTATAAAATTCAGCGCATAATTGAAGCAATAGATGCAAGGTAGATTCTTGGAACATAGAACTGCACATTTAACAAGATTTGCGTGATTACACCAGCCAATTCAACTTATCAGAAAGCAGTGTACAATTCAAAACTACAGATTTCTAGATTCACGGAAGATAATTGCACATTTCAAAAGAGATATCCAAAATTCATTCCCGATCCACAATCCATACCTTAGATACAACATGAAACGTATCCAACAACAGCTCCAAAACCTCTCTAGCAGCAGCAGCTTCCGATCTCTGCTGCAATCCATTCCTCAAAGCAACAAGCGACGAATCCACATTCCCTCGGAACCCCTCGATCTTCTCCCGGAGCTCCAGCAGCGGCGCTCGCATGCGCACAACGGCAGCATCCACATCGACAAGCTTCGTACTGAGATTAACGAAATCAGCATAGTCGCGATTGATGAGGTCAATGAGCTCGTGATTGAGGGAGGAGAGGTAAGCCTGGAGCTCGGATCGAAGCGTATCGAAGGGGACGAAGGTACGGAGCTCGGAGATGTAGGATTCGGAGTCGAAGGTCGGGGAAAGGAAGAGATCGGGCTTGAACCAGAGAGGATGCGAGTCGAGTGGATCGGAGAAGAGGTCGGCGGCGGATCTCGGCGGCGGGGTAGTAACCGATTCCACCATTGGGAGTTTTTGCGGCGAAAGTGTTGCTATGGGATTTGGATTTGGTCGTTTGTGGCGCCGGTGTTGCTTCACTTTTAAGAAATTTTTGGCTATAATCGAATTTTTCTATTTGAATTAATTGAGTTTAAATCATGACAAAATTTTTA
>CAOJBJ015328037.1:0-13434 GCA_948291685.1 Euphorbia celastroides | reverse complement strand
CAGTTACAATCAAAGAGCAGTAAAGCATAGAAAGGAAGAGATTACACCTCGAACGCCATCAATCATCAGTCTCCTCTGAATAACAGCAAAATCTCTGCAAACGCTCACAAACAGCACCGGAAAAACGCAGAGAGAAAATCGCGAACGCCAAAAACCAGAGGAGAAAAAAATGATTTCATAACCCTAATTCGGTTACACCACGCCTTATATACCACTGCTCCTTTCAACAAAACGCACCATTTTGTCTAGGGTTTTCATCAGCTCACTATCGGGCTTCTCTTGATGGGCTTTGTACCGGGCTTTTGTTCTGGGCAATACATCAACATGGTAGGAAAGTAGTTCAGGAAATAGGACAGAATATAACTTTAAAAACCAAATTCTATAAATTAGTGTTCAAAGAATAATTGAACGAATGCATTAGTTTATACTTAGAGCTCAATAAAGATGAAAGGATTGCCCGATTTTTTTGTCCACCAAACAGGTTTCAAAATCACAACGAACATAGGGGCAATAGCATTACAAGTATGAAGTAAGAAGAAATGGAGAAGGGATTGGCAAAACTGAGAAAAGTTTCTAAAACCTAATACCAAAACCATAAATGTCATATTTTGATAAAATCCTCTAACTCCGGCTAACTATTTAGCCACAATTATCTACATTACAAGAATGGTTTATCCACTACTTTGTAACTACAAGGCAACAAATAGTAACAACCAAACAAGACAGATACAGATTTCTAGACAAGAAAGTGTCAAAATAGTTTTATTTTTAGAAAAAGCGAGAAATCAAATAATTTTAATTCAGTATTATTATTTAATAGAAAATATGTACATAAAATTGGAAACAAATCAGGTATTCTCAAAATGGTGTCTCATTCCATGTGACTCATTCATTGATTGATACATACCTTACTTTCAAGAGAAAGAAATAGACACGTGAAAAAGAGAAAATGATATGTCAAATGATGAATGCAGAGAGACAAAGAAGGAGCTAACCTTTTTATCCTCAAAAAAGTCATATAGTGTCATATATTTTAATTTTGAGATTTTTCCTAACTTTTGAAATATGGCATAAACATGAAATGTTGAATCACTCGCTCATAGCTCCATGCTCCAAATGGGTGTGGTCATGTAAGGGTGTGTTGAATATCCCACATTGATTGTGATTTGGCCATTTTTTAATAGATTTGGTATAACTATAATATAGTGTGTTTTTCTTTGATTTGTTACTTAAAAAGTTACTATAAAGTGTAATATATTTTTGTTTGATTTTGTTCGTTAAAACTGGTACATTATGTAGTATAAATATCCCTAATTAATACCTCACACTATGACTAACAATTGTTGATAATATTTTGAGTGTAAATTCAGACTTTTAAGCTACCAAAAGAAACCATAAAACAAAAATCAAAGACCAAAAAATGAGTCGTGCAGGAATTTATTTGTTGTTTTCACTTGTTCTATTGGCGAGTACTAAACATGCGGCAGGTTTAATCGATTGGCAAAAATTATAGTAGCTGTGATAAATAAACTGAAAAGAAGCTAAAATCTAAACGTTCATTGCAAATCAAAGGAAAATGATTTAGGAGATATACAACTTAGTAAAGATCTCTTTTTTTTTTTTTGTTAAACGGTACACTTTCCAATGTGTTGGTGGGAAGTATTGGGTTTGAAACCTAGTCTTTTCAAGAATTTACTAATTATTAAAAAAATAAAAATATCTCTTTTGACTTGGAATTCAAAACAAATAATTTAGCTTCGCATGGCCCCAAAATTTTCATCATTTCGACGTATACGATGAAGATATAGAGAAATGTCGTACTTTATTCATTCTTTACAACTTTCCCAAACCTATATCCGAAAAGCAGGTTTTTTCCCTCTAATTACGACATTCACATTTAATACAAATGAGCGTAATAATTAACGGATTTGACTGGATATAGGTTTGGGAAAGTTTTTTGCAATGCATTGACTAGCACTTGGTTTATTGCACTCACTTTCTATTAATTAGAATTTAATCTGATTTTATCACATAATGGATAAAATAACAGTGCATGATATACTTACTATGTATTGTATCTTCATTGAAGATTGAAACATAAATCTTCCAGAAAACGGAAAAGAATCAATGGAATTGCAAACATTAACTAGTACCAAGACTAGAAGTTACATACTGAATTGGGGTATAAATACTCAACCTCAGGCTACAAAAAAAATCAAATCAGAAACATTACAAATGAGTTATATGATGAAAATGTCAGTTGTGTTTTCTTTTATGTTGTTGTTGAGCACGAAACATGTGGTAGGTAACATACTGACACCTACCACAGTAATTGTGTACAACAAATTGGAAGAAGGACAGACTCTAGAGCTTCATTGCAAATCAAAGGACGATGATTTGGGGGTAAAACATATAAGCAAAGATGCATCGTGGGATTTCCACTTTAGAACAAATCTGGGGGAGACAACACTTTTCTATTGCACCTTTGATTGGTCAAACAATCCTAAAGTTTTCACAATATTTAACGCAGATAAAGATGATTGCACAACTTGTGTTTGGCAAGTAAAACAAAGCGGTCCATGTTTCGTCAAGCCCAAAGGTAAATTAAGTTGTTTCGCTTGGGGAGAACGATGATCCACTTCCTAATCTACAATGTTATAGAATAAAAAATTACATTGAGTATTTGTATTCCGATTTGTATCTCAATGATGATTCTTACATTTTGAATTAAAATATAAGATGTTAATGGAAGTGTATGGATTTAAGTTACAAATTGTCTGGAAAACTTTCATACTATGCTAGCAATTGAAAAAAAAAATGTTAGTAGATAGTTGATAATTGAAAAATACTAGAATGACTTTAATAATTTGGGTTTCTTATGCCGCTATACAAATTTTAAGGAGACTGATGTCTAATGAAAGCAGGTCCTAAATGAAAAATGGAGTACTAGGATTCAATTTATTTATCATCTTGAGTCAATCCTACTGCCTAAAAACGAAGAAAAATATTGAAATGAGGAAATAAAATATGGGGTCATGTAAATAAATTCGAGGTTTTCTTGTTAAAATTCAATATTGTTTGATCAAATTGAGGAGTTGCTCATAGAAACAACAATGGAAGACTTATTGTTTATCACGCAAACAATTCTTCAAGAGCATCCAAAACAGAAAAAAAGTTTTTGAAATATTCATTCGGAATTATAAAAGCTGAACGAAAAAACAAATGAATGGAAAAGTTGAATTTATAAAAGAATGAATCTGAATGAGAAACCTTGCCCCTTAAAAAAAGAAAGAATAATAATACAAAAGTTAATTGGTCTTAAAAAAATATTAGTGTAGTGTCCGTGCTGTACGAATACGTCATTTGTAATTATATTATATTTATAAAAAAATTAAAATATATTTATTGATAAATAAATTTAATAGATTATTACAAAATTTGAATTCATTTAATAATAATAATAATAATAATAATAATAATAATAATAATAATAATAATACGAATTTTAGAATTTAATCAAATATTTGAGGGTAAAACAGTAGTTCATTACTTTTTTGCTTTTAATAATATATAGATTACTTATCATTTTTTGATATTTTTACCAAAACAATAAAAAAATATTGTAATTGGTACAATTTGCCTATAAAATTTACGTTATACTATTGGAGTCTTTCCCTTAATTTATTTAAAACCTTTTAAGGTTGAAGTTTTTTGTTTATTTAGTTTATATTGTTCAACCTTACTTTTATTTTACTTTACATTATTCATATTTTTATATCGTATTTAGTTTGAGCTTTACACAATTATTCGTGATATTTAAACAAGGCCAGAAAACCACATACCCATAGCTAGTAAGGGTAAGCGGCTTGACCACTTAATCACGGTTTCAAATGCAAAATCTTGTAAATGCAAAAAAAATTTATTGAAAAACTCACTCATTACAGCTGGGTAAGTGATTCAAGTCAAATATGAATATAGTCAAAGCAAAGTTCCGACGAACTAGAAAAATAAATAAAAAATAAATAACAAAACAAAAAAAACTCAAACGCGTCTTGGCAGCTTGGGTATCGAAGAATCCATTTTGAGTTTCAAAATCTATAAAAAATATACAAGAAATTTTACTACGATTCTCCAGGAAATATATTTTCAGTAATAAAATTATATGAACTCTATTCCATCTTCCCTTTATATCACCAAGATCATAAACAACAATACAAATGGCCAACTCTCCACGTATAATGGTAAATTTTTCCCTTCTGTACATAAGTTTTCGTATTCTGTACTTATTGCACAATAAAAATACACCGTGCAACAACAAATCATACATTTTTTACCCCGAGTAAACACGAAAACTCCCAACGTTTCGTTCGCTCTAGAATAATGTACAATGAATCATCATTGGCAGTTGCACCCGGGGCACAAGCCACAAAAGAATAATTCTCAGTTAGAACAAATCTGGAGATCAATTACCAGCCTCACGATTCCTCGACATTTAGCGGAAGATCATAAGCCGGAGAAGATGAAGATTTATACTCGTTCGATTCAATGAGCATCAATACAACTTCCCGCATCGACGGCCTTTCAAAGGGAGACATATTTGTACACATCAAAGCAATTTTCAACACCGTCATCATATGGTTAACCATACTTTGATCTTCGAAGTCTAATCTACTATCAAATATCTCCGAAGTCAACGAATTATTTCGGATAAAATTTTTCACCCACGTGACAAGGTCCCCTCCTAAATCGAGGGGCTGAACCGGTGTTTTCCCTATCAGCAACTCCAATAAAACAACTCCATAGCTATAGATATCACATTTTTCCGTGACTTTCATCGTGTATGCATATTCTGCCAAAAAAAGATAAATTATTGGGTTAGCAACGCAAAAAAATAATTCATTTTTAAGCTTGGATTTTCAAACAAGAAAACACTTACCGGGTGCAATGTAGCCATACGATCCCGCAACTGCAGACATCGATTTCGACTGGGGCATATCTATAATTTTCGCCAACCCGAAATCGCCAACATGGGCTTCAAAATTCTCGTCTAGGAGAATATTATTGGACTTAATATCCCGATGAATGATCCTCGGTTTACAATCATGATGCAAATAAGCCAAACCCTCAGCAGCTCCAAGACCGATCATGAACCGGGTGGGCCAATCCAACCCACACGACGGCCCATGGAGCAATTCACCCAAACTCCCCCGAGCCATGTACTCGTAAAGCAAAAGGTTCGAGCCCTGATAATAGCAAAACCCGAAAAGCTTCACAATGTTTCGGTGCCTAATTTTCCCGAGTGTCAAAATCTCGGCCTGAAAACTATTTTCAATACTACTCCCCTCCCGGTTCGAAGCTAACCGTTTAACCGCAATGGTTTGACCGGTTTGCATAAACGCCTTGTAGACTGTACCACACGCGCCTCTCCCGAGCACGTAGCTATCGTGGAAATTATTTGTCGCCTCGACGAGATCTTGTAGAGTAAACCCCTCTTTGGGCCGGAAATACAAATCGGATTCCGGTGCCGAGCTCTCGTTTTCAGGCACCGACGGGACTGTCCCGATTGGGCGTCTCATTAAGTAGAGAATCACGCCGATTAGGATCAGGGAGACGCCGCCGACGGCAGCGGCGGTGATTGTGACGATCCGGCCGCGGTGAGTATCAGCGGTTCTGGAGGGGAAATCGGCAGCAGAGGATGTATCTCGGTTGCAGCCGCCGAGACGGCCGCCGCAGAGGCCGGCGTTGCCGAGGAAGCTGGTGATTTCCATGTTCTGAAACTGCGGCACCGGCGGGAGAGGTCCGGTGAGGTTATTGTAGGAGAAATTGCAGCCGAGCAAACTCGAGAGGTTTTCTAATGTGTTAGGGATTTCGCCGGTTAAATGATTGTTGTTGAGGAGAAGAAATTCGAGCAAATTGAGATACCCGAGCGCCGGCGGGATGGATCCGGTGAGATTGTTGAAGCTGAGATTCATCGCAATTTGTAAGCTCGAGAGAGACCCCAACTCCGGCGGAATTTCGCCGGAGAACCAATTTCCCCCCATCTGTAACTCCGTCAAATGCGAGAGATTTCCCATGGCTCGAGGAATTTCTAACGATAATTGATTTTCAGAAACCCGGAGAATCTCTAATTGACGAAGAGTACCGAGCTCCGCCGGCAAAGAGTCGGCGAATCTGTTATGACTGAGATCGAGCCGTTGAAGCGTTTTACAGTTCACAATTTCCGGCGGAATTTTCCCCTGAAGCAAATTCGACGAGACATTGAAAGTGACAAGCTGAGATAAATTACCGATCTCCTTCGGCAGTGCTCCCGTGAAGTAATTGTTCGCAATGTGAAGCCTCTGCAACTTCCGGCAGTTCATAATTTCCGGCGGGATTGGACCGCTGAACCTATTCTGATCCAATTCAATAGCCGAAAGGTTCGCCAAACTGCACAACTCGGCCGGAAAAGGACCGGTAAGGCGATTCCCGACGAGGCGAAGCTGCACAAGCGATTCGCAGTTCAGAATTCCCGCCGGAATATTGCCGGAAAACTTGTTGGACTCCAAATTGAGCAACATCAGGTTCGAATTCCGGCAAAGATGAGGAGGAATCGGGCCTCTGAGTGAATTATCGGAGAAATCCACCATCCAAAGGGGGCTATACCGGCCTAAACCCCGAGGAACGCCGCCGGTGAGGAAATTGCCGAAGAGCTGCAATTGAATCAATTCTGTCATATACTGAAACCCGAAAGGAATTGGACCGGTGAGGTAATTGATTGAAAGATCAAGCTTTGCCAAGTAATTCAAGGTACTAAGCTCATTTGGGATAACCCCTGTAAGCTGATTCTGAAAGAGATAGAGTAAATGCAAGCCCTTGATCTTACTGAACTCGGTTGGAATCTCTCCGGTAAAGTAATTCTCAGAGAAATCGATCTCGGTTGCCATTGACAAATTCCCAATCTCTCTAGGGATGGTCCCATTTAGTGCATTTCTGTACAGATAGAGCTTTTTCAAGAACTTCAGGTTCCCAAATTCAGGTGGTATTTGCCCTGCAAGATTGTTCGAATACAATGCAAGCGTCTCGAGGCTAGAACAGTTAGCAATCTCTTTCGGGATAAAACCCGAGAGCTGATTCTCCCATAGAATCAAGTCAGTCAAGGATCCAAGCATCCCGATTTCCTTTGGTAATTCACCTCCAATCGAATTCTGAGCAAGACCGAGCAATTCCAAGCTCTGGCAGCCACTAATCTCAGCAGGAATGCTACCCGAAATTTCATTCTGCCCTGCTCTTAAGGTCTTCAAGTTCTTCAGATTCCCGATAGAACGAGGCAATGGACCACTCAATTTGTTGGTGTAAGCCACAACTTCAACCAAAGAGGACAAATTCCCAAACTCCTCGGGCAAAGAACCCGAGATTTGGTTATTACAAATGTTCAACCGACGAATCAGAGACAATTTCCCCAATTTAGCAGGAATTTGACCGGTAAACTGATTGTTGTTCAGGTAAAGTTCTTCAAGCATTAAGCAGTTTCCGATTGTGTTAGGTATAGATCCCGTGAGTGCATTGTAAGAAAGATCGAGGGATCTTAGGTTGACTAAGCCACCGATTGTTGGACTCAAAATGCCAGTCAAATTCATTGAATTCAAGTTGAGAGAATTGACTAAAGAATCTGAAGTGCAATTCACTCCAACCCACCCACATGGAGTTTCGTCAATTGAATTCCAGCTCTGCAGATTGTTGATTTCATCAACAAGATTGTTTTTCAGATCTAAGAGATAATGCCCCTCGGAATTTAACCCGTTCGAAGTCGAATTCAACAGCATAATCAGAACCCAGAACCCGGTAAATCGAACCTCTAAAGCTCTTGTGGATTTGATGTGTTTTGCCATTTTATCATCCCTCATCTTGATCAAAACTACAGCATCATATGATACAATTCAACCTCTGTAACAAGAACTCAAATGCAATCAAAACAGTGTTCATAAACTCAGCAAATCAATGAAATTAACATCCCCTAACTACCTAACTAACTAACCTAAAGGCCTATCAAATCACAAAAGAAACAGACTTTATCAGAGCAAAAATAAACTAAGGAATGAAGAAAAAGAAACGCACCTATTTGGGCAAAAGAATCAATCATTAAGACAGTAAAAGCAACAGCAAAAGCTCCACCAATTTGCTGCAACTCTTTGACAGCAGAAAAACGAAGAAACAACGGAATTCATGAATCAAGAGACGAAAATAGGGAAAACCCAATTCACCTTTTAGCAAAAAAATACCGGGATCTTTGGATCTAAACAATTTGGGACCCCAAGAACAAAAAGCTCCAATTTTTTTCCCTCTTTCTTTTCGACAATCAAGCAAAGCTCGGAAAGGTGCAACGAACTAAAAGGGATTAAAAAAGATCTCTCTTTTAGCGTGATTTTTGTATAGAAAAACGAAACAAAAAGAAACCCAAATGATAAATCTTTAAGCAACAGAGAAAGGAACAAGCTTTTGCTCTTTCTTGAAGCTTTAATGGTCGACAGGCATGGTTTTTCATTTCATCTCTCTCCCCTTTTTCCCTTTTCTCTTGTTTCTCTCAAATATACAAATGGTGGTGTTGTTTCTCTCTCTAGGAGTGGAAATGGTGGGCTTGGTTGGTTTTCAGTTTCTTTCTCTTTCTTAGTGCCTTAGCTATAAAGTTGTGTATAATATTCAACTTTTTTTAAATGTTGGAAAGACTGAAGAAAAAAAGTTCAAGAAAAATTTGTCACAAATTGAGATTCACTGTTTGTTTGCCTTGATTTCTATCTTCATTATTTTGGAGTAACCAATTTCCACTATCCAAACAAAATTTTGGATTAGTTTACTAATTAACTCATATTACTGACAAATCACAGAAACGTTTATAATCCAGATAAGTCCAAACCGACCTTCTTATCCCATTTTTTTTATTAGTAATAAACTAGAATGAATTCCTAGAAAACTAGATTTTGAATTTTTTACATCAAATAGTCATTTTAGCTATTTTACTTCCTTACGTTATTGTTAATGATATTTGATGTTTGTATGTTTTTGATGACGACTCTTATTTTCAAAACAAGTAAAACCAGTTGTAATAAAGCTCATATAACGGTAAGGGGCTAGTTTGGATTGTTCTTTCAAGTTGTAGTTCCCGGAGTTCCCTTTACAAGTTTTCTACAAAACAAAGAATTTTAGCAAGAAAAAACATATTGTAACCCTCAGTTTTAGTGAGTATTAGTGAATTCGAATCGACTTGATATAGTATTTCAAAATTTCCAAAAACATATTTTCTGGAATCAAAATATTGTGACATCATTGACAAAGTTAGCGGAATGAGTTTTTCAAACTATGTAAAAAATTTCAAACTCGCCTTAAATGTTTAATTTTTCCTTCTTTTCCTTAAATGTTTACTTTTTTTTACTTCTTTTAGCATTCTGGTCAACAACATTTCACGATTATTAGCAACTGCTTAGCAAAACAAATTGTATCACTTAAACCACTTCACTCTAGTAGTGTCCGAATTTGTAATGTGATTTTAATTGATTTATTGACCTTTGATCCTTTACAAAGAATGTCTCCTTTATGGGATTATTCTTCAATGGTTTCAAACGGTGTAGTTTTCGCATTTTCTATTTTAATAGTATTACTTTTGGAATAATTATAGTACTGGAAAAAGGGAGGGAATAATAAGAATTTTAAGGATACTTTCTATAGGCTATGATGGGACTTATATATACGTGGGGCCTATTGGATGTACGGACCCACAGAAATAGGTCAAAGACAGCTCCATCAGCCGTCTAACAGCTTGTCCAATGTCCAAATCAACGGTTCAGAGTGGCTGATGAACAGTTTAATGATTAATCATAACAAGTTAAAAGGTAAATTGGCAGGACCCCTCAAAATGAATTAGAGCACATGTAAGGCAATCACTAATTTTGATATGGATTTTGTTTTGTTTTCTATTTTTCTTTTTTCAAATTTGGGGTTTGGTTCATATCCACTATAGTTTACTTGTATGTTGTAGGCTATTATTGACCTTTTAGTTATAGATTATTAGTACAATTGTCGGAATATTTTCAGCTTTTCAACAACAGTTTTGATTAAACATTTTATTATTATTTTCAGCTATTTAAAAAATAATGTTTTTGAGAACACTACTTATATGTGAAGAAAAACAATCAAATTGTATGTGTGTTTTTTTAATGAAATCAAGTTAGCATAATGTTTCATTAGATTTTTAACTATTGCTTTTAGATATTACATGAAATAAAACAGCTTTTCATGAAAAATTCATATATTTGCTTATTTTAATTTTTTGAAGATATTTTTTATTTTAAGTTCATGTGCCATTAATTTCTCTGAATAATTGAATAATATTCCTGTATAAAAAATATGGATATTATATTTTTTACTAATGTTTTGCATGCTTGAGAGAAAATTAAACAACATTTTTAGTTGATAGTCTACCTAATACTTCTATTAGTCAAATTTGTTTTGATGTCTAATAAAATTTTACAAGTTAATAAGTTTTTTTGCCCCCAAAAGTATGTAATAATCATATAAATCAATATACTTATATAGTTAAGAATTTCGATGCATGTTTATATATATATGAGAAAAAATAAATGAAATATGTTATATATATGTGTCATTTTTCACATTACCAACGTTTAAGTGATATTTTTCCATGAAAATTTTATGTGTCAATTTAATATGTATTATTAATTTTTTTTATACCCTAGCACTGATACCAAACATAATTGATACACAACTGATAACATATAACTTACAGTAACACGACCAATGATAATAAAATGGACTAATGAACTTCTTCTTCTTTTTTTGTTGGTTTGGTTTATTGGAATTTTGCTGAAATTACATCTTGATTCGACTCTGCCCATGGTCCTAATTAATTGTAGTGGATGAGTTTTTTCAGTGAAAATTTTTCTGAATCGAACATGAAGTCTTTTTGAAGCAATTCAAATTGTTTATCTTGTGAGCCAACTTTATTAATAATTCATAAAAATTAACTTATTTTCCAAAAAAACTTGTCAAAGACTGACCGAATTTGTTTGGAAAATTGGGTGATGTCTAAGTCTCTGAGAGTCGGAGAATAATTAGGCTAATGATCATATAATGGGGCCAGGTTATTTGCTAGCATAATTGTTTAACGTATTATATTAGCAAATCCAAATTTTTAACAAGATGGATAGAATTTCTTAGTACAATTTTTCGCTCAATCAGAAAGCTTATCAAATAATATTAACAATGTGCTATTTTATATGAAAAATAAAATATGACAATTGGTTGATATATTACACTATGCTTAATTGATTATGCATGTATGATTATATTTTTTAAAAAAAAGTCAACGTACCATAGTCGGATTTATATTTATTAGATAAAACTAACCCGCCTTTAATCGATCCAATCAGTTAAAAGTATTCAATCCAATTTAATTGAACTAAATTGAGAAATCATAGAAGTAAATTGTAAATAAACAAAAGTTAAGAGACTAGTTTGCAATTAATTAATTATTATTATTAATAAAAAAGGAATAACGGTTCTTGAATGTGTATGCACATATGCATTCATCTGTTATTACAAGTGAAGGACGAGAACTCGTTCATTAGTGAAAGTTACAGTGATTTTATCTTTTAAATGTTAAGTTTACTTTGTCCTTCGTAACTATTAAATTAATAGAAGATAATAATGGTGACAAAAAAAAATAAAGTCATCTTATAATATAGGAATAACTTCAAAAACTTATCATGAGATTTCAAGTTTTCTCAAAAACACGTCTGAGGTTTCAAATTCATCAAAAACACTCTTGAGATTTTACACCGTTATCAAAACAAGACTTTTTCATCCAATACCAGTAAAGTGCTGACGTGGACAGGGGCAATTTTATCCAAACAGTATTTTTTAACCCAATTACCCATATCTCTCAATACCCTAACCTAGTTACCCAAACACTTAACCCATTTTAAACCCTAATCCCCTCAGCCGCCGGCACCGGTGCCGTCGCCGTAAAATCGCGAATCTGGCGACGGCTCCAAAACTTACGGTAAACCTAAAAATCGCTGGAAACACAGTCTCGTTGCCAAAAATGCCGGAAAAAACAACAATCGATGATCCAAACTCAGAGAAAACGAAATCAAATTTGTTTCTCCAGCTATTTTTGGATTTCTCTGACTCTAAAATCGAACCGAAGAAATCCCGCAATCCCGGTGGCAAGCAAAGAGGGGAAAAACGATGGTTTTTTTTATTTCAGATCTGAGGGTTCTAGGGATAACTTGAAACGCAGCCATCGTCGGAGAAACTTGAAACGCTAAATCTCATATCTCACCAAATTAAGCCGCCATAGAAACTTGAAACACTAAATCTCACCCAGAAATCAACGCCGGCGAAATCAACCGTCGTTTTCCTTTTCATCCTCGTTTTCCTTCTCCTTTGCCGCCGTCGAGCTCCTCTTCCATAAATCCGTCGCGAACCCGCCGCCTAGCTTCGATATCATCCCTGAGATCCTAATTCTACACCGTTAGTCAGCGGCACTCTTCAGGGTAAGAAAAACTCAAATTTGGAACGAAATTATGGTAATGAAACTCAGATCTGATTCGCCCTCTCTCTCCTTCGTATTTCTCAGCCACCGTATTTCTCAGATCCCGGCGAAACCGAACCGAGAATCGACCTGCTTGAAACGGTATCGAGAATTGCTGGCAGGCTAGGGTGATTTTCAGCGTAGTAATCTCGTCGAGAAGAAGAAATGGCATTTTTCAGTGGTTTTCAATGGCAGTCGGGTAGTTTTGGGGTCCGCCAGAATCGTGATTTTCCGGTGGTCGGCGGCGCCAGCGCTGGTGAATTTAGTTGGGGTTAGGTGATGGATTAGGGTTTAGGGTAAATGGGTTAGAATTTAAGGTAAATGAGTTAGTGTTTTGGGTAAGTGGATAATTGGGTTAAAAAATACTGTTTGGACGAAATTGCCCCTGTCCACATCAGCACTTAACTGGTATTGGATGTAAAAGCCTTGTTGTGATAACGGTGCAAAACCTCAAGAGTGTTTTTGATGAATTTGAAATCTTAGGGGTATTTTTGAGAAAATTTGAAACCTCAAGATAAGTTTACGAAGTTATCCAAAAATTAATTATGTAAGTCGGTTAAGAAAAATCAAAACTCAAAAAATTAAAAAAATCAGGCGGCTGAGTTTGCCCTAGAAAAAAAAACCTATCTCCAAGTTTGTCGCTATATTTATACGCTGAGCCCCCCGCAATCTATTACGCCATCCGTAAGCACACATTCCATCTCTCCGGCTCCGGTGACTTTTTCCGCTTTTCAACCTCTTAAGGTACGGATTTTCTTCATATGTTTGCGATTTATTTGATTGGATCATCTGTTTGATGTTTGTGTAATTTCTGCTTTGTTTGTGCGATTTGTGCTTGGATTGTATGG
>CAOJBJ015316595.1:0-11017 GCA_948291685.1 Euphorbia celastroides | reverse complement strand
GTTTAAAATTGTTTCCCATACTATTACTCTAAAGAGTGTTGCATTCAATTAAGTTTTTTTTATCAACACCATATTTTGGTATTAGGCAAATAATATTAAAAAATAAACAGTTTCTAACTAATTAATATGAATGATTAAAGTGTATTATTTCCATATCAAATTGATCATTAACGTAAAAGTTTGTGAGAATAAATTTTGAGACTTCGAATTTTATATTATTGTCAAAGTTGGACTTGAATTAGTTGCA
The DNA here is from genome assembly GCA_948291685.1 of Euphorbia celastroides. Lineage (NCBI taxonomy): Eukaryota > Viridiplantae > Streptophyta > Magnoliopsida > Malpighiales > Euphorbiaceae > Euphorbia > Euphorbia celastroides. The sequence continues at coordinate 10,770 of CAOJBJ015316595.1, read as the reverse complement.
CAACTTCAGCTTTTCTAGCTAGATGATGATAATAACTGGAGTTTGTATGTGCGGACAATAACAGTGTTCCAAGAATGCATATAAGTTGTTCGATAAAATGCTTTGAAGTATTGGTTGTGTAATATGTAATGGATTCTTCTTCTCCTTAAATCGGAATTAAACTTGCAAGTGTGTAAAAGATATGTATTGTATATGTAATGTTATGCGATAACTATGTAAAGCACTTGTAATATATGTGCAGTGTCAATGTAATAGATTTGTAAAATTGTTTATATTATCAAATGAATTCAAAATTATAATGTAAGACATATGTATTGGTTGTGTAATGGATATGTATACGTAAATAAATGCTTAATAAGATGTTTTTAGATTTGTTTTAACCATTTCGGAATAATATATAAATCAAATGTAAAGTATATGTATATAAGAGTATGTAAAACATATGTAAAACATATACGAAGCATATGTGTGGACAGAATATAGAGTGAAGATATGAAACTTGTGTGGATACTCGGTGATAATAGGTTTGTTGTTTTTGTTATTTATGTAATAAATTTGAGTTAGTTAATATTTTCTTGAAATCAAAGGTTAAATTTTTATATATTTTTATAAATCGTCCTTACGTTTTTTCCAGCTTAAATGATTAAATATCAAATAGAATAAATGATGAAAAGAAGCCAAAACTTCTTTTCAATTTTTAGATTTGTAAAACGTCTTTTTAGTTTGTAGATGTGTAAAGATTGGAATTATATATTCTCTTTGAAATCTATTATTTGTCTTTTCGGGTCGGAATCAATTTTTAGGACTAAAATTTGAGCGTTTTTGTAATTCATGATTTTGCATAACATAACACACTAGAATATGTCTTTCATTAATTAGCATCTAATTACTCAATATTCCAATCTTGGCATACATCTATCCTTTGAGATTACTCTACACAAGATATTTTTCGTTTCATATTTGTTTTAGCTGAATTGTGTAGATATAGTTTCCTTGTTCATGCTTTATATAGAGGCAGGCAATTTTTTGTTTTTTTATGTTGTTTCTCCACTTTAATTCACATTCTTTGTATAAAATGGAATAGATTAAAATAGCAGCTATTCACTTTGCTGACTAAGACACCTAATATGTACTAAATTGGACTATTTAACTAGAGTCTAGATGTGATTACTTTTTCAAATTGTTGTGTCAAAAAGCTTTATTTTTCAAGCTACGACAAATATTAGTTTTAGAAAAGAAATGTCAAACATTTTTCAATTAAAAAAAACTATGAAAAGGAATGTTGTTTAAGGCCAAAATTAATCAATTGTTTTGAGAAACACTTGTGGATTGAACTTTTAAAACAAATTTTAAGAAAGCAATCCTAGACAACCCTAATTTATACACAAAGTTTAATGTATCGAACTCTATAGTTTTAATCAAAAGTCATTTTATATGCTATAAGTCTAAAACGCCAAGCAATTTGATGTTAATAAAGGCTACGTCATTTCTCTAGATAATAATATTATGGTTAAGCATCTTGAATCATTATTTGAAATGTACATGCAACATGTAACCGTAAAATATCAATTATCAATAAAGTAGAAATCTAGAATATTTTGAATTCTTTTCATCTTTCATGATTTGAGTAAAAAGACCATTTCATTAGGATATAAACTCTTAAAAGAATATATTAAGCACGAACTCAACCTCTTCAAGGCTTATATAATTATTAAGAAAAAAATCAAAGTTCTTTTAGACTTCAAGTAAAATCGTGGCGAATGAAGTGCTACATACACATAAAAATTTAAGGATTAATTGAAACTGAAGGTTTATAATAATATCTCTATATATATAATTGTTGATGGTCCCTTTTCCTTGTATTCAAATCACTGGTCAGGAAATGGGCACACCTTAGTTTAATACAATTCTTCATTTTTACTTTTCAAGGTTATAGTCAATATTCAACTTAAGGCCATCGTTAAAAATTCCTACTAAATGAAATTTGAAATTCGACAAAAGTTTTGGTATCGTCTAAAAGATTCTTCAAATAGCACCTGATATTTTGATTCTCAAAATACTGAAATTGTATAAAGCAACATATCAAACAAAACCAGTTATCCTCATTGTCAAAAATTATCATTGAAACAATAAAACCACTTGTGCAAGTGACTTTGCTTCAATCTTCAAATTTAATTAATGTTGGCAAAATGCCACTTGCATATTTTAAAAAGTACAATAAATTGGTTTTATGTTCGAGTAAGCAGGAAAGAACCCATTTTCAAAAGGTTTACTTTGGCTTTGATTCCACATTAAAGAAAATATCTCAGAAAAAAAAACATAATTATGACCTCTCAAATCTTATTCATGAACGCAACGAATTATGGGTCCCGTACAAAAAGTGTATAGATATATTTTTTTTCTGAGAAAGGAATATCTCAGAAATTATCCGGAAATTATTCGGAAATTGTCTTTTTTTTTATTATTTTTTAAATTTGAAATCATATTTTAATTGTAAAAAATAGTTATATAGTTTAAAAAATTTTAAATTTTCTCTCTAAAATGTATCATATTATCATCAATTAATCTACAAAATTTCATATTAAAATAAAGAATAATGTCATGTGTATTAATAAATTTTCGAAAAGAAAATTATAAGTTGTCTTTTTTTTTTTAAATTTTTTTTGAAACCATAGACTCATTTTTTAAAATAAAAAAAGCACGGACCATTTTTTGAAAAATATTAAAAGCACAAGGCATGTTTTTGTACTTTGCTCTAATTTTTATAAGTCATCTTTTTTCGGGTGGACCAGTTAATAGACATATTTTCTCACCTCCCCTGCTATATAGTATGTAACAGTTTGTTTCGAATATAACGAATTGATGAAAGGGTAATTAAATAAATGGAACAGGTGGAGGTAGTGGCAAAGGTATATTGGGGAGATCCAAGAGAGAAATTGTGTGAGGCTGTGGATGATCTGAAGCTTCATTCTCTTGTGGTTGGAAGTAGGGGTTTAGGCACAATTAAAAGGTTACGTTTTGACAAATTAATTTCTTCTTGAGTTAATTTAAATATATTTATCTGAAAAATTTTACTGATTAAATGATCATATAAATGGCAGGGTGCTGATGGGGAGTGTGAGCAAATATGTGGTAACAAATGCTGCATGTCAGTTACAGTGGTCAAAGGGCCTCCATCTCCCAAATCATAATTTTATTGCATTCATTTTCATTCTTAATTTATATGCAATGTATTGACGTATTTGGGCAATTTAATCTTCCAAAAGGTATTTTAGTTTAGTTTATTTTTTCTTTTTTTTGTTTGTATTTGTGATCAGCTTGAGTATTTTGGACTTTTTGTATCATCGTAGCATTATATTATAGTATTATCTTATCTATATGAAATTATTTGTGGTTTTTCCAGCTGTTCCCTTATCATTTCGAAAACCCCCCACTTTTTCTTTCTTCAAATTTCGACCATTTTATTGAATCATGGAGAAAACTGACGAATGTTAGACTAAGAGAGGTGAATAATGTTTTTGTTCAATTAGTAAAATATTAAAAAATCACCATATATTATCCGCCAGATGTATATCTAATCTCTTCAAATTAGTAATTTTTTAAAATGTTTTTCTAAAGTTATAAATGTTAAATATAATTCTCCGAAATTGATAAAAACGTTCACTTTGACTTTCTGAAGTTGACAAAAACACCCACTTCAACCTTTATATGCCACGTGTCATATTGTGATTGGTTTGACTTTTCAAAAGATCCAAAATTTTTTATTTTTATCTCTGCATCCAGATTGTAACACGTGATATTGATGGGTTAAAGAAAACGTTTTTGTCAATTTCGAGGGACTGATGTACACATTTTTGCCAATTTTATGAGACTTGCTTTGTCTCTGTAAATTCAGGGGACATTTCACAAAATGTGTCAACTTCAGGGAATTGATGTGCACATTTTTACCAATTTCATGAGACTTACTTTGTCTCCTGTAAGTTGAGGGGCATTTCAAAAATGTGCCAACTTTCGGAAGACTAAATTTTTAAAGTATATCAATAATAATATTTTGGGTGGAACCTAATCCTTTTGGGAAATTGACCCCAATATACAATAATTACAAACTGTTTATATAAATTATTCAACAAAAAATTTATTTACATAAATAACAACTTTAATTTCATATTTATATTTTTAATAACATATAAAACGCAGCCCATATAACCCCAAATCACCATTAATCATTCCGATCCTCAAAACCCTAAGGAGTTCTTTGGTTTTTCTCCAGACGATTTTTCTGTCAATTCTGTTGATTCTTTTCCCTCGCCGCCGATCCTCTCAGCCTCTGTCACCGGAATTGTCTCTGACGCGGCGATCTCTTTGGCGGCTTGAGGAGGAGGATACGCTGAGAAGGAGAGCCCTTGCTGAGGGCGTCGATATGACCGCGGATGGGGATTGTCAGTGCCGATGGAGCACTTCTCTTTTTTTTGGTGTTAGACGGAACACTCTCTTTTGCCGTTCATGGCTTCCGGTCAACGGCGATTTGAAGTAAGATTTTGTTTCGCGTTTCTTTTCGTTAGTTCCGTGTGAATGATAATTTTGAAGCGATTTCGTGAGCTTTTAGAGTTTTGGTGGTTTGACTAAGTAAGTGCCTCAATTTCATCGTTCCGTAAAATATCGGCAACAAGAATATCTGAATTTAGGAATGAAAACTATCTTTGAGCTTTCAAAGCGAACACGCTTATAGTCAATTGAAATTTATTAAATTGTTGCATGTGTTGATGAATTGTGTAAATTGCGTTGAGATTACTTGTTCGATTATGGCTTCTGATTATAGCTCAAAGTTTTCATTTGCGATTATTGATTTTTTTTTTCATCTCAAGTATCATTTGGATCGTCTGATTTGTGAACTAATTTTGTGGCCATTAATATACTGCTCCGTCGAGATTCCGACGATTAACTCCTGATTTTGTGGGCATAATAAACTAATTTTTTGTTTGTTCTTGTTTTTGAGATCCAATAGTGGTGAAGACGATGCAATTGTGGTGAAGATTATGATGTTTGAAGATGCACACAAGATGTTTGATAAAATGTTTTCATAGTGTGAATGACATGTAATGACGATGTATTGATTGTGTAATATGTATAATGAATTATCTTCTTCTTTCTCAAATCAGAATTCAATTTGCAAGTGTGTAAAAGATATGTATTGTGTATGTATATCATATATCATGGATTTTGTAAAGTTTATGCAATAACCATGTAAACCAGTTCGAAATTTTTATGTAAAGCATATGTATTGGCAGTGTAAATCATATGTAATGTATATGTAAATCTGTTTATATTATCAAAATAGTTCGAAAATATTGTTCAGTTTATAATAACAAAAACAGTTCAAAATTATTGGTTATGTAATGCATATGTAAATGAATGCGTAATAAGTTTTTTTTATATATGTTTAACCAGTTCGAAATAATATGTAAATTAATTGTAAAGCGTTTATATATGCAATGTAAAGTATATGTATTGAGGTGTCATTTTTGTAAATACGAAACTTGAGTGAGTACTTAGTGTAAATATGAAACTGTTTTTGTTATTTATGTAATAAATGAAACTTGGTTGTCCTTCTCTTGAATGAAAAGTTAGTTTTTTTTGTATATTTTTGTAAGTTACACAATCCTTTTTAAAGTATATCAATAACGATATTTTTAAAGTTCTTTTTATCATTACTTCGTCTTTTTACAATAATCGTTTTGTTGTTCTTATTCACTATCACATAAATGATGTGGAATTTGATTTGATATGGAAAAGGGGCGAAGCTATAAGTATTTTGTGTAATACGATATAACTATATATAACACTAAAATTATTATGTTCACTACATTGAATCGCGAGGTGTTTGTCTAATTCGCCTTCAGAGCACTGGCTAAGTTTGGAGAAAGAGCTCATGAAGAAATTATGTGGCAGGAAGATAGCTTCTGAAAGCTAAAGTCTAGACAAGATTGGATGATTTGGATCTTGTTGGCTAACAGGAATCTGCTATCTCGAGGAGGCGGCGTAACAATATTATGAGGTTGGAGTTGGAGTATGGTTGGTGTTCTATTTCATATAAAATAAATATTTGAAAGGTAGTAAATTTGAAGAAAACAAAAATAGTACAAAGTAGGAATAAGAAAACTGTAAATTAATACAACTCCAAGCATCCATCATCATATATAAGTAACGTAGCTCATACAATACCTAGTAAAGTTCACGACATATAGTTCTCTCAATGGCCAATCTATAAATAATCAGTAAAACAGTCACGCAAACTCACAGAATTATTAGACCATCCAATATAATATGTAGGCTTGAGCTGATCTGAACTGAACTGAGCTTAACAAACCCCGTTCATCTTCCTCTGCAACACAAATTTCTTCCAAATGGTAGTCACCTCTCTCAGAGTCTCGATATCAGTCTTCTTAACCACTTTAGTCCCATTCTGCTCTTGCTCTTCAGAAATGGCAACCTTTGCCCCGATCCTTGAAGGCAGAGTTTCGAGCTCATGCAAAATCCTCTCAATGTCGATGACAAGGCGCTCAGCTAATGTGCGAGAAAAGTCTTCTCTAATGACAACACGAAGGACTGTGATGTGCTGGGCGTCTGCTGGCATTGTGTAGGCTGGGACAATCCAACCGAACCTCCTTAGCATTTCAGAGATTTCAAACTCGTTGTGGAAGCTGTTGTCTTTCAAAGAAAATGCTACCAGTGGGACTCCTATGTCTTTGGAGACAATGGTGAACCTGCCTGTCTTTTCGAGCCCTTCCTTGAGGACTATCATGTTGTCCGTGCAGTTTTGCATTATGTTTTTGTATCCCTGCAAGTTTAGCCAGACAATTAAGTTTTGGAATGTTTTAGATTTGGTGAATCGGTTAGATGGCTCACCTCATAGCCCAAGCGGATGAGTTGATAGTACTGAGCAATAACTTGACTTGAACCTTTGGAGAAATTGAGGGTGAAAGTAGGCTGATCAGCGCCGAGGTAGTTGATATGGAAGATGAGCTCTTCAGGCAAGTCAACTTTGTTCCTCCAAATGACCCATCCAATTCCAGCGTACACCAGCCCGTACTTGTGCCCACTCACGTTTATACTCTTCACTAACGGCAGCCTGAAATCCCACTCCAGCTCCGGGTACAGAAACGGTGCTATGAACCCTCCACTCGCTGCATCCACGTGTATCGGAGTATCCCATCTAAAAAGAACATTACATTACCAAATGACATATCAACTTAATAAAAATAATGCACAGATCAAGAATACCCAGTCTCTTTGTTCTTCTGGGTCAAGAGATCATTCAAGAGCTTAACATCTTCAAACTCGCCATTGAGAGTGGAGCCGAGGATAGCAGCCACACAGATGGTGTTTTCATCGACCATTTCAACAGCTTTGACGGGGTCCATCACGTAGTAGCCTTCTCTGAGCTTAACTTCTTTGAGTTCAACTTCGAAATACCTTGCAAATTTCTCCCAGCACACCTGAACGTTTGCCCCTGTGACTATGTTGGGCTTGTCGATGGGCTTTCCCTCGGCTCTTCTCTTGTTCTGCCATTTCCTCTTGAAGGCTAAACCGGCCAACATGATTGCCTCTGATGATCCCACGGTTCCAACTCCAACTGCTGTCTCTGATTCCCCCAGTGGAGCGTTGAACAGATGAGCTATCATGTTTACGCATCGGTTCTGTTTCCAGCCACACCCAAAACATTAGCTATACCATTTAATTACTTTTCTTTACAAGGATATGATCACATTCGTTTCCATTTTCATTTTCCAGAAAGCATTCTGAAATTTATGCAGGTGGAGTGCCAAAAGTCCAGCTCTTATTCTTATTAGACATGTCTGTTGGATGGAGGCGGAGTGCCAATAGTCCAGTTCTTAGTGTAGTTTTCCTTATGACACCATTTTTTAAGTGGGGTGAATTATCGGGTATAAAGTGTAACTTTCTATTTGTTATTTGTTCATAAAAAAATTCAAATGTGCCAGTACACCATTCTAGAAATTCCTACTTCAGGCTGCTATTATAGTCTTACTATTGTATTTTCTCGATAATGTCTCCACACAACAAGACCTGTTCATGGCCCGGGTACCAGCCCGAACCCGAATGAAATGGACCGGCTTGGATTCGAATTTTTTCATAAAGCTCGGTCCGAACCCGAACCCATTAAAGCCCGAAATATTATGGACCGGGCTTGGTTTTTATCTAAATATCCGAACCCAGCCCGAACCTGTCCAGATAATAATAATTTTATTTATTATATATATATTTATATAATATATTTAACCTTTATTTTATATTCTTATGCTTTAATACATTATATTATTAAATTTTACCATCAAAAAATACAATCAAGATTAAAAAATGTTTAAATATATAATGAAATTATATATAAATCAAAACATACGTACTTAACGTTAATATTTTTTATTTTTTATTTATTCAAAGATATTTTAAAATAAAAATATCTGAACTTTCGGCTGGGCTTGGTTATGACCTTCTAAATCCGACTCGAATCCGGCTCGATCCACCTTATGAACAGATCTACTGACGCAACTAATGTAACAAGGAAGACAAATAATATATTCATTTAAAATTATAACAAACAAAAAAGAGCAACCACAAATATAAATAATTAATAGTTCACACTGACCGAATCAAGTTAGGTATAACCCTTGCTTTTGTTTTAAAATGAAAAATACTGAATATTCGCCAAACATTTTAAACTTTATATTTCTTTAACTTAAAGAAGAAAGAATCAACGACAGCTACACATAGAATTAAAGCCGAATCCTATCGTAATAATTAGAGAGGGCCTATTATATGTGTAGTAGATGAGCCCACATGCCCCCCATTCCTAATTAAGATTATAAATTTGTAACACGTCACATAAGAGTGGAATCATACACCCTCACATCCTATTCATGCTTTATTAACAATAAATATCTTCTGTACTTTTCGATCCCCTTGGCCACACAATTGATAGAAATTCAGTTTCCATAAAAGATTATTTGATCCACAATGAAAAGTTTAAAACAGATGCGTGGATATTTAATTTTCACAATTTTGATATAAACTATTGAATTAACGCATCAAAACCATCCTTAAGTTGGCAGCTTTTGTCATTTGTCACCTCCAACTTTTAAACGTTTTACTTCGCCCCTTAAGTTGGCAAAAACGTGTTAATTTACACCTTCAATACCACGTGTCAACTTCTGGTTAGTTTGACTTTTCAAATATTTCATTTTTCCTGATTTTTATTTTTTTCGATTAAGAGATGACACTTGGTAATGAGAAGGGGTAAAGTGATACATTTTTACCAATTTGAGAAGACAAAGTGAAACATTTAATATTGGAGGTGACAAACGATAAAAACTGTCAATTTAAAAATGGTTTTGGTGCGTTAATAGTAAGCTATTTATTAACTGGTAGGCTCCTATTAAATACATGATTACTGCACATGGATGTATAGACCCACATGACATAATTCTTTAAAAAAGGAAGACGAATAAAAAAATATAATTTATAGTTAGGGTTAGAGTTATAAAATAACTAAGATAGACATAATTTAATATCTATAAGATATTTATATAAGGTGTGATTGATAAATTAGCATAACAAACCATGAAAACTCCTTCAAAAAAATAACAAATGGGATAGTTACAAAAATATGTCCTGTGTTATGAATCATTTTTGAAAAAAGGTTTGTGTTATCTTTCTTCACAAAAAAAGAGTTTGTGTCCTCAAAAAGTTAACAATTGAAAGATTTTCAATGCTAAATTATATCACGAAATGAGATAATTATGTTCATGTTGCGATGAACTTTTGCAGGCTAGCTAATAGAAATGTAATACACATTAGTGCAATTTTTAAAAAATTTTCAAGAACTGTAGATATTTTTAATAAATTTTTAACATTTTTAATTAAAAAATGGCTCCACGTCTTCAAAAATTTCAATAATGAGTATTATATTTTTTTTAACTAATATTCAAAATTTCAAAACAAAATGAACATATTTATCCCATTTTGTTACATTTTTTAATATTGAAAAATCTTTATATGTTAACTTTTTAAAAATATAGACCTCGTTTTGTAAAAAATATAACAGTCTTTTTTAAGAAATGAGTTAAAATACGGAGCATGTTTTTTGTCATTATTTCAATTACAATTTGTTAAGAGGTTTGAAAAAGTACTTTTCTACCTCTTTTTCCTTTCAACTTTTCAATTAGGAGTTTTTTGGTTTGAACAGCAAGATGCTCCTCCATTTTGACAGGCTGCGAAACGGGTTCCTAATTTCTAATCCTACAACTACTAGATACGGATTAATTGGTTGACAGTTGCATATAAAAGTTTATACTAGAAAGAAAAGTATATGCTTGCCGACAAAATTTAACACTTCTGTCTTTAAATTCACGGCAATAATCGCGCTGAATCCAACCAATCAGCGCTGTCCAATTGGCCCCCTCACTGTTGGACTTTTCTAATTCTCTAGTGCTTTTTTTTCCATGACGATTCTTTTTTTTTCTTCTTTTTTTATTATTAATGAATTTTTTTCTTTTTGAATTACATTACACCTTGAACATGACTGACAAAAAAAGAAGAAAAAATGATTTGAACGACTATGAATAGAAATATTGAAGGCTAGCCTGTGGACACTATTTCTAAATTTGCAAATTTTTGAAGCTAATAAATAAATGTCTTTCCTATATGGAAATTATAAACTTCAATTGTTTTCCGCCGATCTAAACTTTGAGCTTA
>CAOJBJ015316108.1:0-13016 GCA_948291685.1 Euphorbia celastroides | reverse complement strand
GAAAACCAAGCAAAATCTGATCTTTTCTATATCAAATAAGTACAATTTAAGCACAAAACACACTACTAATATTCACTTATCAAATACATATATACATCTGATGCAATTAAAGCAGCGAATACATTATAGTTAGGCAGCTTGTAATTAGTTCTGCATCTAAAATATGTCCTATTGGATTCAACCTCTTCTACAAGAAAAATCCAAGTAGCTAAATCTATTAGAAAACGTCTACCTTACATGTATATTCTGTTTGTTTATTTGTTTTGGCTATGGTACTACCCATTGTTTCGGCTATCAACCTGAATATTGGGAGGGCTTATAATGGCTTCAGGTGCTATCCTATCAGGTTCTTCATTCACGTGGCGATCAGTAAGCTCAATGTTAAGTTGATCTGCTGTTTGTTCATCATTTGAGTCTTCAACCGTTACAATTCTTGCTACACCTTGTTCTCTAGGTACCATTAAGTGCTCCTGATTGATTCTAGCATCAACTAATCTTCCTCTACTCTCTACATTTTCACCGGATGCATCTGCCTTCTGGTCTTTTTGGTAGAAGATTTTTAAGAGGAGGAGGATTCTGCCATGCCTTGAAGCTTCGGGACTGGGGCTGTTGTTCAAGAATTCCCTATTGGCATAAACGAACATGGTTATGTAGATCAAAAGCGCCAACGATGAAACTCCTCCTGCAATCAAGAAAAGGCCCCAGAAACTGTCAAGGCCAAGAACTCTTGAAGAAACCGAGTTTTGCTTCTCGGGGCATCTGCTTTCAGCACTGATCCATGCATCCTCTATTCTTTTCATTCCAGTATCTTCTGTCACTTTTAGAATCGCCCTCGACACATCAGGAACAAGAGGAGATCCTATTGGAAATACCTGTATTCAAAGAAGCAAAAAATGGCAGGGTAGCACACTCATCAAATATTGACAAGATAAGCAAAATTCATATCAATCCCTCAGGGGAGGAAAAACAACTTACAAAGCCAAAACCACCGGTTCTAAATTGATGAATGTTCGGACGCGAGAACTTTGACATGAATGTTGAAGGTTGAACCAATGTATAATTGGAGCAATTCCGTGCCAGGATGAGATTCATATAGGGCGATTCATCAAATGCAGCTGTGATTCCGCCATTTTTAGTCCCAAGTGAGAGAAGTTGATCGCATTCTTCAGGCGATCCATATGGCTTTAAGTAAGATTCTTCAAACCCCAAACCTTTCAAGATATCGGCGACAAAAGAATTATTGAAATGTCCAACATACTCCTGGTTTTGGATGAGTTCTTGAACATCTGTAACTGTTGGACGAAGCTGATCCACTGTTAGAAGGCTCGAAAAACTGGCAGTGTAGCTTTGAGTGAGAATAAGTACTACAAAACTCCATACAATTATCACTGCCCTAGCCAAATTGTTGATCACTCTCTCCCCTGAAATCCAATGGTAAAGAACATCATAAGTAACTGATCAGGCCAAACACATATAGTTTACCCCTAAAGTTGGCACGAAAAGTCTACTGCTCCTCGAACTTTCAAAAGTTTCTCTCAGCCCCCTAAAGTTGGCTCTTTTTCCAGCTCTCACTTCCTAATGTCACATGTTAGCTTTTGGTTAAAGAGAGAAAATTTACTTTTTTCAAAAGTCACCAACTAGAAGCTGTCACGTGACATTCAGGGTGCGATCTACAAAAGAGCAAACTTTAGAGGCTGAGGGAAACTTTGAAAGTTCAGCGCAGTAGACAAATCGCGGCAACTTCAGGGTTAAAATATGCATCTGGCCATTGAGAAAACAAATGCAAAAGAATAAGGGAGATGATTACTATGCGCGAACACCATGATAGAGAAAGAAAACCATAAGCTAGTGCCAGCTTGATAAGCAGGAGATCCCTGAAAGTCATCATTTATTCAGTGTTCAAGAACCCAAATTACAAATGCAACGAACAAGAAAAAGCACAAAGTTGTTGCCCAGAGGTTTCGCGTCAAAGGCATCAAGAACATCATTGCATTGTTGCTCTTCTCATCGTTAATTCGAACCAACATTGACACTTCAGATGTTATATATGGCAGAGAAAAATCAACATATGGTGATCTTTTGGCAATAATAGTCATATCGCCCACTACAGCATCATAGTTCTGAGCATGACAGAAACGACCAGTAAAAAGAGTTCACAAGACTCCAATATACAAGGATCAAGAGTGTCTAAACATAATTAGAAATAATATATAAGTTTGATAAACAATTACCCCTAAGTAGACTTGGCACACCAGATCGTCATAACTTCCAGCTGGACCACTTCCATCAGGAATGGCAAAGGGAAAATATTCATAATCATCCCGAGCATAAGACAATTCCTTCATTGCAGCATCAAAAATATCTATGCAAAATCCAGATACCTTAGAAGTACGGGTAACAGGATCGGTTGTCACATTCACAAATTCTTCAAAACTATCACTTGGGACCCCAATTTTCAGCTTCTTACCGTTTGGTCGAAACTCCCACCCTTTAGGAGCAGTGGCCAAATCCCCCGGCCATATGATGGTTCCAAGGCTTGGCTTAATCGATGCATTTGTAGCGGAGTTCAAACTTTTGGCAAGCCCTTTTCCAGGTACCCAAAAGCCAACTTCTTTTGGTCTCTCGCCATGCAAATTCACAATCTCTATCTCTGAAGGTTGTAGTTGCTGATTAACAAAATCAAAATCTCCCGAAAGACCTCTGAAACTGATGGTTGCCAGTTCTTGAACAATTTGTGGACCCGCCTGAGAGACTCTAAACGTACTCCCAAGATCAGTTACATTGAGAGAAATATTCGACCTTTGAAAGGCGAAACTTTGAGCATTTTCGGCTCTCTCGACTGCAGTGGCTAATGCCTCAGCCGCATCATAAGCCCATAATCCATAGATGTTCAACTCCGCATCAACCATATCTGGATAATCTTGGTGGAACTTCCTTTTCCATTGAACCCGGAAATATTCAAGCTCTTTTGTCTTTGAAACGTGAGGCCTAACTCCAATCGTGCCTTGCATTGCCTCAATAACTAAGGGGTCCATCGCAGTCATGAAATTAGTCATCCCATCAGTTAGAATCCATACATAGCTTGCATTCATCATCCCAACATCTTTAGCTATTCTAACAAGGCGGGAACCGAGACAGGGAGGCACGTGAAGAATGAAAACCCGAGTTGGCATACTAATGAGCTTGTAAAGCTCATTAGCGATTTCAGGATCAGTTGCTGATGGGGAGACTGCAGTTTTATATGGAATATGAGTGCCTACTTCTTGCAAAGATTCCATCAAGTAAGGAATGATTCCTACTCCATATTCATTGTCAATGTATATCGGAACTGCTGCTCTCCATCCAAAAGCTTGAATTACTGCTGCTATGGCCTCTGCTTGTGTTTTGTCATTTTCGGTTGCTTGAAAAAAGTATGAACGTTTGATGGAAGAAAGTGAAGGAGCAGATGCAGAAAAAGTTAAAATTGGCACATGAACTTTTTCGCCAAGTTCAGCGAGGAAGATAGCCTGCATTGATGTAGTTGGCCCCAGGATTGCTTGCACTTCCACATCTTTCAACAAGTTCAAAGCTGTGTTTGATTTGACAAGAGATTGTAAAAATAATAAATTATCTGAGTATTATCAATCCAAATCAAGATAGCAACATTTTTCATATTAGCTGGGAAGATTTAGGCAGTCTTCTCTACCAGGGAGACAATGGTATGATTAAAATTTTAACTGTAAAATCTATTTTCTTCTCCAATCTAGAAACAGACCCATTAGTAACAACAATTTATCTATCACAAAATTGTTGTCACAAAAAAGTTTTTATTATGACAATAAATTTTTTATTGTTACAGACATTTCAAAAGAATGCCTCATTAGACTTACCGGAAAATCAATCCCTACCCACTTGAGTGTAGACTCAAACCTATAACTTTAGGATTATAGTTTCCATTTTCCACAACTTTATAGACTAATTAATTAGAGCCAATTATGAGTTAATTTTCTAAGCTAAATTTTTGTTTTTCCATGAAAATTTTGTTGGCAAAACGACTCCATATTTCGTATATATTTTGCACTAAGAGCTAGACTGAACAAATTTAATCAATACAAAATTAGTTTTACGTAACTTTTTATGTAAAACAAAGTGACAGCAATACAAACAAAATGTTCTTAATTCTTAGTCATCATAGATAGATGTGCATTTGTCATTGTTCTTGGAAAAGTCCTTACTAGTCATATACAGTCCAAACCGCATCAATTGTTATCCAAGTTGGTAAAAAAAATTAGTTGTCACCCTAAAATTTGAGGTTAGACACATAACATCTCCAAGTCGATAAAAAGGTAAAACTTAACTCACCCGATGTGACATGGCACTATTTTACTGAAGGAAATTATGTGTCTATTTTTGCCAACTTGGGGAGTTATATATCCATTTTTACCAACTTGAGACAGTTAATGTGTCCACTTTTGTCAATTTGGGGAAGTTATGTGTCCAATTTTATCAACTTAGGAGAGTTATGTGTCCAAATTAAAAAGTTTGGATGACATGTGACTTTTTTTACCAACTTAGAGGAGTAATTGATGCATTTAATAGTAATAAATATACAATAATATTTTTACTCCTTGCTCCCCCTAACCGGGGTCAGAAAAATTAAAATTTTATATTGCTTAATTAGTGTGCAAGTAACAAAATATATTATATATCTTTTATAAGAAAATTGAGATGGCAACATATATAAAATCTAAACTTAGAAAAATCAATGATTCCTTGGATGTAATCACTATTTGTCTTTATTACTGTAATAATTTATTTTATATCACTTATTTTCTTAAAAGTAAAATAATAACTATTTTATCAAAAATCAACAACATAAATTTGATCTTAGAATTCAATTTACAAAATATACCGGTTTGGTGCACATCAATTGGTAAGCCTTATAATGTGGAGGTGGGAGGTCATGGGTTCGAAATCCAACATTTTTAAAAATTTGTTAATTATTAAAAAAATTACAAAGTATATCCTAATTACTATATCCACATAGTATTTTACAGACAAATTTGTTTCAATTATCCCAAGTCCTCGACAAAAAAATATTTATAGATTATAATAAAAAAAATAAAAATATTTGTGTCGAAACAGTATCACTTATTAGATTTATGAATAAATATAATTTATATGATATAGAAACATGAAAATTTATATGATATAAAAGCATGTAATTTATAATCATATAACAAAATTGGGTCCTCCATCAATATTAAACCATCTAATGATGAGAAAAAACTCCACAATTGCTCTTCAAATAACCAAATATCTCATTTAAAACCCCAAATTATACCACTACAAGAAATTCATCAAATTGCGACGGAAAATCTTGTCACGGATAAGTAATAAAGCGTCACAAAAATGAAATAAACCTGCTGAAGCTGCACGGAGAACGGTCTGGTTCGAGTCTATGAAGTGAAGGTCGAGCCTAGTTTTGAAGTGAGGCTTTTTGAGATACAAGTTAAAGAGTGACATGTTTATACAACTTAACCACATCAATCCAACCCACTTCTCGTACTCATAATCCACCACCACCCCGACTTTCACCGGAATTTTTGTCGTGTTTTCCTCGGTTGATGCTATTCCGGTCATCAGAATTCCACCCGAAATGAACATGATGAGACATAATATAGCAGGTTTTAGAGGCCCTTTCATGCTGAAGTTACTATACTTGGCAACCAAAGAAGATAAGCTATTTTTAAAGGCAAGAATTGAGAAAAAGGTCCCTCAGCTTTATGATGGACTTAACGACCAACTAATTGTCTTTATAGGCGAAAATCATTTTAAGGTACCTCAACTTTCATGGATTTTACAAAGGGTCCCCTGGTCAATTTTTGAACTTGTTGAGTTTATGATTAGTTTTTTTTTTATACTGACAACCCTATAACCTTTGATTGATAAAATTGTAAAACACATTTTTTTTAAATGTATTGGTTTAAGATGGAAGAAACAGATTCTTACTTACATGTTATGAATGTATGCTATAAGTTTCTTTTTTTGTTTAATTATTTTTGTAGATTTGTTATCATCCTATAGAAAAATAAGTTAAAAACTGGTCGAATCCATCGTAAATAGATAGAACAACCCTTTTAAACAAATGTGTCAACAAGACATTGTATTAAAATAGAAAAACGTTATGTGCTAATCTGATTAAAAACTAATGATATAAGACTATTGAATTTATATAACATAAATTATAAAGAAAAATGGAAGAATTTTTCGATTCATTCAACAATTTGTTTGAATTCAATCAAGAGCATCCTACTATGAGCGATAAATATCATTAAGTATTAATTTAATAATTGTTATTACCATTATTAAGAGTGCGTTTGAAATCAATATTTTGGAAGGAATTCAATATAATTCCTTTCATGTGCAACATTTGCTAATTTCTATGAAAAATGAAAAGTTTCGATAAGGAATAAACTAAATTGAATATAAGTTCCTTTATATCGGTTCTAACTATAGAGTTCATATAGAGTCTTCTATCAATTTTTTAAAGCTTTAAGTGGATGTTATAGTTATAATAAGCTAATATAAAATATTAGTTAAATTTTTTTATTAATAATGCCATTTTTTACTTGAGGTTTTCTTTATAAACATAGAATTCTTTTTTTTTTTTTTTTGGGAAATGTTTTACATATTTTCCTTGAACTTTCCATGTAGCAATTCACTTTCAAGAATAATAAATTATTTGAGTCAAGATTTGACTTAAATAAACAATATTTCTTAGAAATAAAAAAGTAACTTATTTTGGGGGGCACGTAATTTCCAAGCAATTCTCACTTGTAAGCAATTCTCACTTGTAAGCTAATTTCTCTAGAAGTTATAATATTTTTTCTTTTTTGATGAAAGTGAAAGTTATAATATTGATTTGGCATACTTAGTTTCCCCCCTAAAATACGCCTACAATGTACATTAGTTTCTATAAAAAAAATGTACTTGAGGTAAATTCATTAATTCAGATTTGAATAATATGTAAATAATAAATAGTAAAGCTGTCACGTTTCCAAAATAATTATAAAACACAACTATCACCAGCAAGTTTGACATATTTAATTTTATCATATCAATTTCTCGACAGTTATTCTAACAAGTATTAGTTTGTAAATCAAATATTTTGTGCAGTCAAATTACTAGGCTCGACATACCAATTTATTGCCTTATGAGCTTTTACTTATTCAAACCTTTTGTTTGTCAAGCATAAGTTGACTCAATTTTAAGGAAAACTAGTCACAACTCTTCATAATATGAATAATGATAATTTTTATAACGAAAGTAGTTTTAACGAGAAGGGTTTCACAGCGTCCACATCAACTGCATGATAGATACTCTCCTTAGCATGTTGAGAGTGTGTTTGTTTTACTTTTATTGTTGCTTCTTCAGAACATTCATCGTTATTTTTTTATATTTGTTTTTATTTTCATTTTTAATAATATTTGAGTCTAGTTTTCCGAGTTTAGCTTGATAAAAAAAATAATTTTTATAACGAAAAAAAGAGAGCGATGAAACAACTAAGCACTTTTAAGCGTGGAAAACAACTAAATATTATATTAAACTAAAACTGAAAATACATCTAGAAATTGTGTATCAATTGAAATATAAATTAAAACACGTAGTATCATAATAAGCTCACAAGTGTCAAATTTGAATGCGACATAACAAAAGCTTAATTACTTAAAAACTAAAAAATCTAATTGGATGACTTTTTGTTTCTTTCTGTCTTATTTCGTTTAATTTTTTATTTACAAGGAAATTAAATGTATAAGGAGATGGATTGTTGGTCTAAAATGCTTATATTGAGCTTACTAAGGGTAGAAGATGTGGAAAAGCTAAAAACGATGTATTTAGAATTAAATGAAGGCATTAATTATGGTAAAATATCAAATTAGTTAAGGTTGGTTTACAAGGATTTTTTTTAAGCAACTAAAACGTACTTTTATAAAAAATCCTTACAAACCACTTCTAAAACTCCTTATAAACAATAAAAAAACAAACCAAAAATTATTTTTGAGGTTGTTTAACTAGCTTGTAAGCAATGAGAAACATCTCAATCTCTCTTCTAATAGATATGCGCTACCAAGTGAATTTGAACTTCAAGAATTCAAACTTGTTTCAAATGACTTTATAAAAAAAATTTGCTCGATGTGATCAACTTTTAGAAAACTCGATCCTTTTGTTTCTTCACCTTTGGCTCAGCTATTTTCCTCAAGGTGATAAGCGTGCTTTGGCTCTTTCTCTGTGGCTGAATATTGCTTGGCTAATATGGAAACGACGGAATGCAAAGGTTTTTAAGAGTGTTCAATTGTCTGAGGATATTTTCCTGGCCGCGCTCCATCTCACTTGGTTATACTGTTAAACACCCATATGTAACCCCAAAAGATACTTTAAGGGGCTAGGGTGCTTCATCAATATAAGGAGCATTTTTGCTCTTAGCCAAGCAATGTGGGATATTCCAACACACACCCCGCACGTCCAAATCTATTTGGAGCGTGAATCATCATCGGGTAATATCGGGTGTCCCATCATGGGGTTGGTGCAATAATCGCTCATGGCTGTGATATCATGTTAAACACCCATATGTAACCCCAAAAGGCACCATAAGGGGTTAGGATTGCTTCATCAATATAAAGAGCATTTTTGCTCTTAGTCAGGCAATGTGGGATATTCCAACATATACTTCAAAATTGCTAGGATTTCTTTCACCTTTTCTATTAGCGATATTTTTTGTAATCCGGATTTGTTACTCTATACTTGACTTACAATTCTCATCTTGAGAATTATTTTATTTATTAATATATTTTGTGGGTTGTGGTTTTTTGGGCTGACGGGTCGACATGATGAGTGTTCTTCCTCTTCTGTTTTCCCACTTCCCGTTATTCTTTCAAAAGAAACTTTTAGAATAATATCAAGGGATGATGTTGGGTTAGAAATGAAGTGACAGAAATTTATAGAAAGAACCGGGTTTTTTGCACTCTCTTCTCATTCTATGGTTGATAATCTAATAAACATTTATTTAATAGCCCCTTAATCTAACTGTCAAATTGGAGAATGGTGCAAAAGTCCGAACTTCTGAATAATTTCTCCATATTTGAATTAGTCTCTAGTTGTTATTATAACTCTTTGAGTAAGTAATACGTACCATTCCAACCACATGTAATTTCTTAGGCCTTTCACAACAAAAAGTGCAATTTCAATAGACAGTAGTGTCTATATCAAAATACTGACTTTCTTTTATTTATTTTTAAGAATTCAAGTCATGTAAATTGCTAGAAAATTTTCATATTGCAGTATATAAAACCCGGCGTTCACTAAGTTAATTAGTGACCGACATTTGACTTGGGACCAATCTTTTGTGAGGAAGTCAACGGTTAGATCAAGGGAATTTGCAGGATGGATTCACCAGTAAATTTACAATTGGTGATTCTTACCTTATCAAAGACGTTCTCTCATATTTATTAATTTCTTGAACCATTTCGAATCTTACAAAAAGTTGACCATAGATTATCAAAACATTTGTCAAAGGAGAGTGATGTAGAAAGTAATTAATATTACTTTCTCCCTATATCAAGGATACTTTCTCCTCACATCTAGGCTGGGGAGCTATTTAGTTAGTTTTTTTTAAAGAAATAAATGTTGCTTCTTCTCCATTCCAAACAACAATAAAATTTTTCTTATATTTATTTTTAGACTAGCTTATAAATAGAGCTTCATTTGATGTTTGTATTCATTCCTTTGATCAATAACATATTATCTTTGAGTTTTCTCATTCCTCAGCAGTTAGGGTTAATTGTTGAGTTTGGTTTTATCTTTTCCATTCAACGGTAATTCGGTTTGATTGTCGGGTTTGGATTTTATTCCGTTTTCCATCCTTTCAATAATATCTGCTGCGTCAGAGAGATAAATAAAACTTGAATAGAACAGATTGATTTCTTACTTTTTCATTATTCGAGAATTTTATTTAAATCAAACGTATAAAATGTAGTCATTTTTGGAATGTCTCTGCTAGGGTTTCACACCTTCTAGGGTTTTGAGATTTTCCGACGGCAACATGTTGCCGATTTCCAATTCTGACCTGTTTCCAGAGGTTTTTCAAGCCTTCACTTCATCTTCACCTATCCCATTTGCGTCGGCCACATCAGAGGCCATGTGAAAGACTTCTTTTGCGGGAATCGTTCGTGGATCCACGCAAACACAAGAAGAGGCTGCATCTACGGTTTCCAAGAAGGGGGGTTTTACTTCTGTTCGTATCCCTCAAAAACTGCTGGACAATCGCATCAAGCAGTGTTCCAATTCATTGACCGGCAGGTTAATTCTGAAAAAGGGTGACAAACCCTATAAGCTTCAGGATCTCAAAAGCAAACTTAGCCAGGTTTGGCACTTTCTTGTCTTCCTGACGTCGTCAAAGCTGCGAGATAAGATTTTGAGAGTGGGCTCTATCTCTCTTCGAGCGGGACTCTTTAAGGTCAGACCTTGGACACCGGATTTTCATTCGGATGATTATTAATCAACGAACTCTCTAGTTTGGGTTCGTTTATATGGACTTCCATGGGAATACTATGATTTGGCGATTTTAGTATGTATTTCTAAGGGAATTGGACACTTTATACGTGTTGACAGGTTGACTTTGGAGGGTGAATTCGGGCACTATGTTAGAGTACTTATTGATATTGATTTGTTCAATCCGATTCCAACGACTATCAGTGTTGAAAATGAAGGAAAACAGCTTTGGGTGGATTTGGATTTCGAGAATCTCCCACAATTTTGAAATTATGGTCATAATTGGACTGAATGTAAAATCTCAGGAAATCAGAAAACCGATGCTCAGAAAAAAGGATAGGTTCCTCGGAGAACATCTAAGGGTCATGCTCCACGGCAAGATATTCCGGAATTTCGCCCGGTTGATACTTCTACTGAGGTAGTTAATGTTCCAATAGCTCTACAGACTTAAGTTATTGATAAGGATGCTACAGATGTGGTTATCTCTTCGGATCGTCAGGTTGCGGGTGGTCATGCGGATGATTCTCTAAATCTAGAAGGAATTCCAGTAGCTAGTGAAATCCAAGCACTGGTCCCGTTAGAAAATTCTCAACGGCGTCTCCGGCAGGATTTATCAATTTCTACTTCGGACCGCCAAGTTGACAATGCGGTTAATTTGGGTGTGGATTTATCCGAATATAACCAGGCTATCACTGTGATGTTTGATAAGGAGGGGAGGAGTTCTGCCTCAGATGATTCTGATCAAGGTAATTTTTCGGATTACTCTCAACCTGAGAAAGGTATCCCCGGCTCTTGGGAAGATTCTGCAGAGCGAGAAGCAGCAAGAACAAATGTCCATCAGCTTGCGCTAGTTACACAAAGCTTTTCTTTTGATTCTTCGGATATTTATCGATATGATGAGATAGAGGAAGGAGATAATATTCGCCTTTCAAGGAAACCAAGGGTTTCAGTTCTGCTAAGGAACGGGCTAAGCTAGAGTGAGAAAATGCTAAACGATAGCACAAGGAACAATCCAATAGGGAGCGTAAACCTCCTTTAAAATATTCTCCATAATTTGGATTATTGTTTCTCCATAGTTTGTAGGCTATTGATGGCCGATATGGCTGTTTGATTCTTATTTTTTTGTACTTTTTCTTTTTCTTTCTTAATAAAACAACCTAGGAGAGGGTTTTTAACGACGGTGGTTTCCTCTTGCCTTTTCCCTCTCTCTAGGCTACCTTATATAGAAAAAGTAAAAAATGTATTAATTTGCTCCATCTATAAGGACAAGCAATAATTACCCATGCACATGACTAAAAATTTTGAGACCTTACTTAAGTGATACTAAGCCGCTTACCTCGTTTGTTACCCCTTGCAAACAAAATTATGCTTCAAACATTATGGAGTGCAATGACAAGAAATCATATATAAAAATGATTGAATGTAAGATATGACATTGTCACTTACATATAATACCCGTGTTGACATTCCATTAAAATATACTAATACATTCATATATACCATCACTATATGAATCCTCCATGTATGTTTTATCAAAGAAAATGCTACAAATTAAACATTTAATCACATAAAACCAGTTGTGAACATTATAATAACTAAGCATCACAAATCATTTCTCGGTGCATCAAATAAAGTCAAAAGAAAATGGGAAGGAAGTCTTCGAAGAGAAATGCAACTTGTTTATTGGTTCCTTTTATAGTTCTTGAACTGAAAGCAATGGCAGAAAAATAAGAAGGAATCGATGAAGTGAAAATAGGAGTAGTTCTTGATGAAGAATTCGAAAGCTGGAATGGAAAAGCATGGCTGAGTTGTATGAATTTATCAATCTCTGATTTTTACAGGTTTCGGGGTCGTAAGTACCAAACTAGGCTTTTTCTCCATGCCCGAGACTCTACTCAACATGTTCTTGGTGCTTCTGGTGCTGGTATGTTTTTTTTTTTTTTTATCTTCATCTGTTCAAGAAAATGAATCTTTCGAATTCTTATCTTTCCAAACTCGTTTACTTTGTAATGACCCGAGTTGACTTATTAGATTTTGATGGATTAACTTTATATAATCACGTAAAATTCGGTTAAAAGAGAGTTACTTTTTGTCTAATGTGGTCTTTTGGTGCAACTAAGGTTAAAGTTACAACTAGGGATGGCAATGGGCCGGATATGGACAGGATCCAGATGGATCCAGTCCAGATCCGTTTATAAGTTTCAGATCCATATCCGGCCCATATCCGCCGGATATGTAATAGAAAAATCCAGATCCATATTCACGGATTTCATGGATATGGATATGGATCTGGACATTTATCCTCAAAAACACAACTTTTCATCAAATACAATTTCTTCGAGTGTCACATGAATCCAATTTCAACTTTTCATCAAATATCAACTTTTCATCAAGTACCAACATGAATCCAATTCCATCCAAAATCATGTATATTAACATCAAACACAAGGGTCCATATAGCCCTTCAACTTTTACAACTCGGACAC